>JAYMSW010004983.1:0-10461 GCA_036897725.1 Erodium texanum | reverse complement strand
CTCCAGAGTTTTCTTCGATCCCGTTTCTCTGAATCTGATCTGGGCGTTCTCGTCCCTTTCTGAGCTGAGGTAGGTGTGTTTTTGGTTTCTGTTTGTTTCAATTTAGTTGAGCTTCTGTGTTAAGATGTAGATTTATGTTTTACATCTGTACAATCAGGAACTATACAGATACTGTTGTTGTCGATTTATCTATGTACCAGCAGAGCCTGTTGTCAAAATGCTTAAAATTTCTGAAATCTGTGGTTGAGGGTTTGAGATTGAGAACCACTGAAATACATGAAATTCAGTTAATAGCAGACCACATGTTTGCATTTTAGAGGAAGATTCATACGTGAAACCATGAACAATAAAATGGTCAAGTACATATGTATTTCTTACGCCAGGACCTATATGAAGCAGTATTCATATATGTCAAAAATGGGTTTATGCCTTACTGGCAAGAGGGTCTAGGAGATCCTGAATCTGCATATGAGTAGAGGTACCGTACAGTACAAATAACATGAGTGCTATAAAGATTTTGCCTTTAGATAGCTGAGAACAATTAGAGAATTTTGTCAGCCAACCAAACTGCTCGGAGTCAAGGTAATGTTTCGTTGATGTTAAATGTGGAAACCAAATGCCCATCCATAGTTAACTTTTGAGATCTAGTTGACAAGAGTTGTTCTTTGGTGAGTTTTGTAGTTCGTTATTGCGTGACGTGTGAAGGGTATATATTTGTAATGCTTTTGCTGCTTCAGTTGTATCTTATTTTCTTTTTGCTTGTGAATGAAGATTTGCACTAGACGTGGGTGATGAGCGAAATGATAGAATGCAGTGTGTGCCACTCAAAATTGGTGTCCCCAGGTTCCAAAACTGTGGCAAGGGCATATGACCGGCACAGAAATGAAGTATCATCCAAAACTCGTGTCCTCAATGTGCTTCTGGTTGTTGGTGACTGCATGTTGGTTGGTCTACAGGTGCGGTTCTATCAACTTATCTCATTCTTTTGGTAAAAATGTAGGAACACACTCAACATGTCCCAAAAGTTTTCCAAAAAATTGGTAAAAAACAATGCGGCATTCCACATGGCAAATGCCAACAGTATATATGGAGAAAAACTTAGTATTGGATGAATTGCATCAGGCCATATTCTGCATCAATACCTTTTCCATTAGATTGTGGCACAAGGGTGTAGTTCATAAACTCATATTATGCATTTACCAATTTATGGTAGTGTTCAAGAACTCAGGAGTACTCGCCGAGTACGCGGCGAGTACTCAGAAAAATGTGGCTACCGATCCCGAGTTGGGGAACTCGGTCAAACTCGAAAAGGTTGCTCAATGTGGTCAATGCCCGAGTCAACTTGCAGATCTGGTGTAATTTTGTTATTTTAAAAGGCTAAGTTTTGTACTTTTTACAATTCAAACCCACTGACCCCATTCTCCTCTCAACCCCTTTCTCTTCTGAACCCCGTTTTCCCTCCATCGCATCAAGGCAACAACAATTTTCAGGGCATCTAAGGCAACGACAACAATAAGTTTCTCTGTTCTTCTTCCTCAGAGCAACAAACTAGGTCTCATCTTCCCCAAATTTGAAGTCTTCCCACTCTCTTTATTTGGTGAAATAATATTGAAATTATACAATACTTAAAAAGAAATTTTACAAAAGGGATACGTAGGAGATACATCAATAGTTTACCAAACATTTGTTGCATATAATGTGAATTAGTGAACTTGTTAATTTTACTTTATCATTATGTGATCGGCATGTGAAATATGTTTTATGTTTATTATTAATTAGTTAATATATTATTTATTTAATACAAAATGGGTTTTGCCGAGTACTTTCGATAACTCTCTAAGCACTCTTTTAAGAGCCTCATTGAGTTTCGACCGATCCCGAGTTTCATAACCTTGGAGTAAACTAGTAAAAGAGGAAGGGAGTAAGAGGTATGAGTGTATTAGGAAGAAGAGTAATGTTTAGAAGTCATATATGACTCCACACCAAGACTTTTTCGCGGTCTGCTCCATCAAATTGAGAAACCCTGCTCCCAAACCCTCAACGACGTGAATCTGTTTTCCCTTCCAAACCTTCAGCTTGTTCGATAACTAAACCCTAAAATAACCTCAACAACTCACAAAAGGATTTAAGATATTATGGGTTCGATAATTATGAAAAATTAATCCGGCACATGCCAGTCACATGATGTGTACTTTCTGTCACGAATTCTACGATTCCGTTCATTTTGATACAGTAACACAGCCGATTCCGAACTCAACAGACAACCAGCGAGAGACCGAGCCGAGTTTCGTGTAACCTACGAGCGTCTCTGTAACTTGTTCCTCAGAATCACCGGTAATCTTGCTCTCTCTTCTCTCCATTTCCTGATATTTGTCTTTGCGCTGTAATTGTTCGATTTGGGTCCGCAATTAGCTAGAGATAAATGTAGTTCCATAACAGTCTGTGTTTTGATTCATATCGCCATATGATTTCAAAAAAATATATATATATATCGCCATATCCGCTAATATTTCTTTTTTTATTTTTTATTTTTTTGAGATAATATTTCTTAATTTCATTGCTTATAATATAATCACTTTGTTATAGTATAGCACGTGAATATTAAATATTATTTCCGTAGTATCAGAGATTGTTAAGGGAGATCAGTCTCGGCTAATGAGATACTGACACGTGGTGATTGCGTATTGTTCAGATCCCTCTTGAACAGATTTCCAGTGGGAAGATTGAAAGGAAAAAAGAGCCGTTTGATAAAAGTGGGTCCAAAGATTTAAAAGCTCCCCACAGTGAAGTAGTTCGAAAGTGCCAGATGACGAAACTACCCCTATCTTGTTAAGCGGTGCGATCAATGCTGGTCCCTATCGACTGACATGGTAGTTGCATGTGAATTGGTTTGTTCGGTGCGCAATTTATTAGGAGCTGGTATTATTATTATTATTTACTAGGGTATTATTTAATTATGTTTGGAAATCAAATAAAAAAATAATTAATTAACTTTTCAACTGTTACCATTGCTGATCCCAAACTTCTTTTTTCCAGAATTCATTTGATTCAAGCAAGATTTTTGGTCCAACTTGATTCTGCTCCTCATTTTGATTTGCCTAGTCATCTTCTTCTCCCACACTGAGACAACAACTCGATTCTTGGTAAGTTCTTGTCTACTTTCAGGTGATATTATTACATTACAAATTCCATATTTTTACGGTTGTTTGTTTTTTCTTGGGATAACTATTGAACTACCTGGTTTTGTAAAAACTAACGGTGAACTATTAAGTCTGTAAAATACAACGGTAAAAAAATTTTCCGTTTACAAACTGACTAATACCGTTAGTTTTCTTATGAAATAACTATTTTACCCCTCCCTTGATTTAAGGGTAGAGTATTTTAGGGTTTGATTTGGGGAAACGATAGCTTTAAGGTTAGATTTGGGAATGGGGTAATTTAGGGTTTGTAATTTAGGGTTTACTTTGGGAGAAGGGTGTTTTGGAGATTTTAAAAAAAATTGGTCTGAAAACTGTCAGATTGCAAATGGAAAATTTTTTTACCGTCATTATTTGCAGGCTTAGTAGTTCATCGTTACTTTTTGTACATGTTTGTTTGGGGACTGTTTGGGGACCGTTAGTTTTTACCGTTAACCTTTTTCTTTTTTTAATAGAGAGCAGAGATTAACAATGGCAGACTCCATAGTCTCTGTTGTAGCGGAGAACATTTTCGAGCGCTGTCTTGGTGCCGCTCGAGAGCATCTGGGATACATTTGGAATTACAAGAAGAATATGGTTAATCTCCACGCGCAAGCCAAGAAGTTGGATGACGAAAGAGGTGACAAGAGCCATGATGTCACTGTTGCTGCAAAGAATGTACAGAGGATAAAGGACCGGGTCAAGAGTTGGCAGGACGAGGCCGGCGAGATCAGTGAGGCTGCAACAAAAATCAAGAACGATTATAAAGAGAAAGGGGAAAAGAGGTGTTTGATGGGTTTGTGCCCAAATCTGGTTTCGAGTTACCAATTCAGCAAGAGAGCTTGCAAGAAAGAGGCAGAGATAGCGGAGTCTTTACGAGAAGCAGGGGAGATCGTTAAAGTTTCCAACCGAACTACTGGGCTGGGAAAAGAAATTGCCCTGTCCATGTTAGGTGTCTCCAGCTTTGAATCAAGAAACGCGGTTTTGGAGGATATCATGAAGACGTTGCGGGATGGAACTGAGAACGTGATTGGGGTGTACGGTTTTGGTGGCATGGGGAAGACCACTCTTGCTAAACAAGTTGCAGCACGAGCTGGTGAAAAAAATATGTTTGAGGAGATTGTTTTTGCACCGGTGACCCAGGTAGTAGAGTTGAAAAAAATTCAAGAAAAAATTGCAAGTATGTTAGATCTCGAATTGAAGAACTCGAGTGAAGCAGAAAGTGCAGGCCTTATATATGGAAGGCTGAAGGGGAAGAAGGTTCTTGTTGTTTTAGACGATCTCTGGAAAGAACTGGATTTAAATTAAGTTGGGATTCCTTTTGGTGCTGAGCATATGGGCTGCAAGATACTACTCACCTCGAGGGATCGACACGTGCTATCCTTAATGGGTACTAAAAAAGATATTCAACTTGGAGCTCTGGAGGAAGAAGAAGCCTGGAGATTGTTTAAGGAGAAAACTATTGATATAATTGAAAATCCTGAATTCCAAGAAGTAGGAAAGAAAGTGGCCAAAAGATGTGCAGGCTTGCCCGTTCTGATTGTCACAGTTGCAGCATCTCTGTCAAAGCGGTTCCAATTGCCTGCATGGAATGATGCTTTGAAAAAACTCAAAAAGATGGACAATAAAAAAATGCATGAATTTGTTGACTCGGCCATGAAGACCATCGGTTACAATCCCTTAAAACAGAAACACAAGCAACTCTTTTTGCTTTGTGGTCTGATGGGAGGTGAGGCTTCTATTGAACACTTGTTGCAGTATAGTTTGGGTTTAGATATGTTTGATGGAGAGGTAGCGACAGTGGGAGAAGCAAGAAATAGACTGCATGCTTGGATCCTAGACCTTAAGGAATCCTGCTTATTACTTGAGGGTGACAGACCAAGTGATAAATACTATATCAAAATGCATGACGTTGTTAGAGATGTTGCTATCTCCATTGCAGAAAAGGATTTGAATATGTTTTCAGTTGAAGATAGTGGTGTTGAATTAAGTATATGTCAGAGAGACGATGTTCTTAAAAGGTGCAGAGCAATAGTTTTTCGTGATTGTCCTAACCTCTCATGCCTTCCTCAACAATTGGAATGTCCCTCACTTGAGTTGTGTATCCTAAGCCGGTTTTCTAAAAAATCTTCGTTGACTGTTCCAGACACCTTTTTTGAAAAGGCAAGCAAACTTAAAGTCTTAGACATGTCTCGATTGTACTTTTCAGCACTGCCTTCATCTCTTTCCTTTCTGAAAAATCTCCAAACACTCCGTGTGGATAATTGTCATAGCCTGAAAGACATATCTATAATAGGAGAATTGAAGAAGCTCCAAACACTCAGCTTTGTCGGTTCTAGTATTGAAGAGCTGCCGAGTGGAATAGGGAAACTGCCTGAGCTGAGGTTGCTAGATTTAAGCTATTGTTCAGAACTCAAAGTAATTCCATCAGGTCTCATAGCAGGTTTGTCCCGATTAGAAGAATTGAAGATGAGACATAGTTTTGACAGATGGGATGCTCAAGATCGCTTCAACAACAGTGGAAGAACCAATGTTAGCCTTTTGGAATTGAATCAGTTGCTCAACCTTAGTAGTTTGGAAATTGTAGTTTCAAATGAAAAACTTCTTTCTAAAGATTTGAGCTTTGAAAAATGGGGAAAATATGAAATAATTGTGGGAGATATGTGGCATGGGTGGAGCTTTAGGTATTGGCTTGATGAGCTAGAAATTACAAGAAAAGTTTGTCTGCAACTGAGTACTACAAGCATTAATCATTTGCAGCATGTGGTTGAGAAGTTGTTTAAGACAACAGAATGCTTATGGCTAGGGGATCTGAAGGGCGTTAAGAATGTTACTCCTGAATTAGATGAGGATGGTTTTCCATACATGAAACATTTTTGTATTGAGCGAGATCATGAGATTCAGTTTATCGTAAATGTGGAGGACAAACAACACAAGGCCTCCTTTCCTGCGTTGGAGTCATTGCAGTTGAGTCATTTGCTGGAGCTGCAAAAGATAAGTAATGGTCGGTTGATGGAAAAGTCATTTTGCAATCTAAAAGTTGTGAAGGTGAGAAATTGTAACAGATTGGAGAGCTTGTTTCCCTTCTCTATGGCTAAAGGGCTTCGATGTCTTCAAGAAATCCAAGTTTATGAGTGCAATATATTAAAGGATATTGTAGCGGCAAAGAATAGAGAAGATGGTGATGTCAAAGGTAATGATGGAGTTTGTGAGAAGATAGAGTTTGTGCAGTTGCGCAAATTATCTCTAAAATGTCTTCCTAAACTCAACAACTTATTTGACGGTAAGATTGTCTCCATGCAAAAAAAGAGGCAGAAGTCATTGACAACCGATGTGGAGTCCGAAGAGATCATTTCAGAGGAAGAGGAGTTCAAATCTTCCATTCCATTTTTTGAAAAGGTACATATATTTGTGGCTTAGTTGTAAATTTCTTGCTTCTTAAATTCAAATTCGTTGGGCTCATCTCTCAATTTCTCTCTGAAATGGTAGCTGCATCCTAAACGTAATTTTAGTGATTTTGTTTGGAATTTGAAGAAAATAAATCTTTAAAAAATGTTCAAAATACCAAATCTACATCAACCAAACTGTTATCAGAGCAGGGGTGAGTAATTTGCATGAACTGATGAACATCTAGTAGTCTGCATGTGTTTTCTACAATTTAATGTTCCCCTTTTCCAATCACGCTGTAAATACGTATAACTTCTCTATATAATACGCACCATATTATTCTTGTTCAAGGTAATGAATTTTCATTTTAATCTAAAAATATATATTTTATTGGTTGGAATTTCAGGTTTCAATTCCTAAGCTAGAGGAATTAAAACTGTCAAAAATCTCGAATTTGAGCCAGATATGGAGCCACAAACTCCCAGAGACTGCTTTTTCCAACTTAACAAGATTGGAAGTACAAAATTGTGACAACTTAAAGTATTTGTTGACCCCTTCCATTGGCATGGCTCTTGTGGGACTTCGGGATTTGATCGTTAAAAATTGTGTGAAGATGAAGAACATTGTTGCAGAGGAGGAAAGAGAAACCAAAATAGAGACAATCTGCTTTCCTCATCTAAGCAATCTTTGTCTAGAAAGTTTGCCAAATCTCACAACATTCTACTCAGGATCAGTTGAAGAAATGGGCCACAATGAGAGTCTAGACATTGCCATACAACCTCTATTCAATGAAAAGGTATATTTATTGTATCTCTCCTCAAATTGTTTCAGTATGTATTTGTACTTACCTATTCGTGGTTTTAATATGGCCATTTTGTTAGAACATATTCATGCCTTCCATATAAATAGTTATGTGATATAAATCGTACAAATGCTGCACACACAAAGAGCCTCTTTTTAATGTAGGCTCAATCTCAGTTAATGATTTTTAATGTTGTACTCTTGTAGATAAGCAATAATGGATTCTCCAAAGTATGATGGAATAAGCTATAAGCTACTCAATTTTATCAATGTCCCTTATAAGTTCAATTTGCAATTTTATATAAGTATATAGTTATTATGAATGTATTTTCTGATTGCCTAAGATCTGATTCTAGCAAGAATTGACATGTATATACAGATACAATTTCCTAGATTGGAGGAATTGACTGTCTCCAACTTGGATAGCATCAACACTGTATGGCCGAACCAACAGCACTCTCCAGTAAAAAAAAGTGATGTAACAAATTCTGCTAGAAGAAACCAGATCAATTTGAAGAAGGAAAGTCATGAAGTTTTCAGCTTTAAAAATGTACGGGGAGTGGTAGTCCGTGAATGCAAGAGTTTGAAATGTTTATTTCCAGTTTCTATGGCTCAGTCTCTTGATAAATTAGAAGGCCTACATATAGAAGATTGTGAAGAACTGGAAACAATAATTGGTGATGAGAATCATACGGAATCATCTGAGGAGGTGGTAAAAGCAACAGAACAAGTAGCTACGATATTTATGTACCCTAGACTGGTCAGATTGTATCTTCAGAAGCTACCGAAAGTGGAGTGCTTCTACCCAAGGAGGCATACAATTGAATGGCCTGCTCTGAAAGTATTAGATGTGCGTCACTGTGACAAAGTATCTGCTTTGGATTTCCTTGATTTTCCAAAAAAGCAAGGAGAAAATCAATTCGTAAAGGTACGCAACACATTTTGTCCCTTCTTTTGAAAAACATGATATAATTTTCACGTGGAAAATCCCTAAAATCTTAAGTGTTCCGTGCTTTATTTTTCCACCCGTCATCATGTGCTCAACTTATCCGATTAATGGGACTAAGGGAGAGTATTCTTCGTTAAGATTTTTCATTAAGTATAACTCACTTGGGTCAATGTGTTCAGGGTTTTCTTATGCAATTCATGTTCATCTAAAAATAGGCATTTTTAGAACATTAAATTTTATGAAACATGATACTGTTTTAGAAGGCAAAGGAGTAGTATATAATTATAGAAAAATCGGACAACCTGGGGAACTGATTACAGAAAACATAATATCTATACTGATTCCTCTTTATCTCTCCCTATTTTACGTAATTATAGAAAAACTTAGACCCGGGGAAGTAATTATATTTATTTGATGGTATTAAATTAAATTTTCAGGTGATCTCAGAACTAGAGTTTTTAAGCATAACGAGCCAGGACGTGATTAAGATACTGAGACTATATGATGGTCATATTCCCCAACACATCTTTCGCAGTCTTAAGAGGTTAACGATTACCAAGTTTCATGGGGAAGCAAACACTTTTCCATCAAAGTTTCTTAGCATAATTCATAAGCAACTGCAAACATTTCGAGTGTACAATTGCTCATTCCAAGAGATATTTCTGTATGAAGGAGAGGTCATTGGTCATACCAATAGTGACGAACTACTTCCTCAGTTGAGAGATCTAGAACTCGAGAAGTTACCAGAATTGGAGTACATCTGCAAAAGAGATCAATACTCAACATTCATTCTTGTTCTTGACAAACTTGTGTATCTTACTGTGACGGAATGTCCTCGTCTCACAAATTTAGTACCGCCCTCTGTATCCTTCAGGTTGCTAGAGGAATTGACGATCTTGAATTGTGGTGGATTGATAAATTTAATACAGCCGTCAACGGCTACAAGTTTGGAGCAACTTCAATGGTTGAGCATAAGTGGATGTGACATGATGGAAGAAATAATAGGAGGCGAGGTGAGAGTTGATGATGAAGAGTTGTCATCTTGCCGCCATGAGATTATCTTCAAGAATTTGTGGTATTTGAAACTTGAGAAGTTACCAAGGCTCACACATTTCTGCTCATCCCGTAATTACTCCTTCAATTTCTCTTCGTTGGATTTTGTACGTGTAGTAGAATGCCCCAACATGAAGACATTCTGTGGAGGAATTACAACCACACCACGGTTGAGGAGAGTATATTTCAATAGGCCGTCTGATGATGAATGGCGTTGGGAGGGAGAGCTTAATAAAACTGTAGAGCAGATATATGCAGAAAGGGTATGCATGCACCTCTTCATACTCCATTCTTCCTTATTATCCCATTCTACTGTCACTTTCTTCCTTCTCTTGTTTTAATGTTTTGGTTCAAATTTGTTAAAATACAAACCAATGAATTAATGTTAGACATTCAATTTTTAATGCTGTCATTTGTCACGATTTGGTGCAATTACTCAAATTTTACCATTTTTACTCTTTTATTCTTTCCTACTTTGTTTGAACTCCGATTCAGTTCGTTCTAATGCTAATATTTTTCTTTTTTCGAGATCTACAAAACAAACCCAGTGAAACATATATTTTAAAAAGGTTTAAGGTTGAGGGTTATGGTTTTAGGGTTATGGGTATAGGGTCGAGGGTTTATGGTTAGGATTAGCGGTTTATGGTTAGGGTTACGGGTTTAGGGTTGGGGGTTAGTTGTTTATGATTTAGAGTTTAGGCTTTAAAATATATGTTTCATTGGTCTTGTTTTGTTAGATCTAGAGAAAAGAAAAATACTGGTGTTGGAACGAAGTGAGTCGGAGTTCAAACGAAGCGGGAATAAAGAAAATAATAAAAATGGTGAAAGTTGAGTCATTACACCAAATCGTGACAAGTCGCACCGTTAGCTTTCAATCGAAAAAATGAGTGGCTGAGATTAATCTCATTGGTTTGTATTTTAAGCTATATTTGTATTTGATCTCATGCCTTGTTTCGAAAGTTAAGCGTAAAACCTTTATCATATTTGTCATTAGTCTCAAACAGAACTAAGTAGTGCAAGGTAAAGTCATGCCAATTTATTTAATTGCGAGAAAGGCTTCTTTGTTTCTGCAAATGTGAAAACATTGATCTATTC
>JAYMSW010004982.1:0-10462 GCA_036897725.1 Erodium texanum | reverse complement strand
ATCTTCACTTTTTCTATCTAAAAATCCTCCCTCTCTAAAATCTCTAAAAAAAATCTGATTTGAAGCTCCAAAATCTGATATGAAACAAGTCCCAAAATATGATCTCAAATCTGATATGAAATAAGCCTCCAAATATGATCTGAAAAACTCTCAAATCTGATAAAAAAATCTAATCTATATAAAAATATGATATTAAAAATCTCTAGTCCAAGCTCTCTCCCTAACAATGGTGGTTGTGCACACAAAAATAAGGCAAAAAGAAGCTTCTAAACCGGGTCATGCGTGCAGGTCAGAAACCGGGTCGGAGACGGGTCAAAGGTCGGCTTGGTTCAGCTCGCGCTGATTCGGTGAGGGAAGGAGCGCGGAGAAACGGTGCGCGCGGGTGCCAAGAATCGTCAGATGCGACTACTTCCCTGTCAGCAAGATCTAACACATGTAGGAGAGCCAGGCGCACGGGAGCACATGGCTTAGCGTGGAGCAAAGAGCACCGGATCCATGATCAGGTGCGCGCGGTCCAACGTGTGTTTGGTCGACGCGCCATAGTATACGCATCCGGCTGCTCTGGGCGTGCTATGCGTCAGCATCTGGGGCTTTGGCTCCACTAACTCCATTTTCGCTATTTTGCTCGTTTCCGCTTCGTTCGATATCTGATTGACGCCGTTCAAGCGCCAAAATGCTTCTCTCATCGAGACCTACGAAATAAGCCTAATATTGTATATATGATAAAGTTCCAAAAAATATCAAATAATCGAGAAGCTTTGTCAATTATTATTATATGATGAAAAATATCAAATATACATATATAATAAAATAAAAATAATACTAATATTAAACGAACTATGGGATGAATAAAGCTAGATTATAGGTAAATATGGTATAAAAATACCGTTAAATTAGGCACGCATCACTTAGTTGTCTGCTGAAAGCGCCTATCTCCGAGTGAATATAATGTGCACTTGACCAAGAACCAAAGCGGGGTCAATCAGGTCACATCCTCTGAAAACCCCGTCGTTACGGATCCTCCAGATAAACCAAAGACCGGTTAAGCAAGTTAACATCCAGATCTTGCTATGTCGAGGTAAGTGTAAAGCGAGGGCCATGTGTAGAGAAAGAGAGCCAGAGATGCTGGGATCGCCCCAGAAATCCCCACCGAGCATGCACTAGCGCCCAGAACCTCGAAGACCAAGCTCAAGTGATGAAGAGATGAGAGGTGTCATTACCAGAGGACCCACAGAGCCCGCATAACCAGCCACTCGGCGGGATAGGGGCCCCTTTATCAACCAGGAAGGAGACGGTAGGCACTGCACTGAGAACGAACTGTCAGGCGAAAGTCTGAACCTTCGGGGTGACCTTAATACCCCAAATACAATCAGCCCAGGGGACATGAGGCTTCACGTCCCAGCCTGCTAATGCTGTGAAAGCTTTGGCAGATGAAAATCTCTTCTGATCTAGAGACCAAACCAAGAAGACTGATCTGATAGTCATTCAAGAGACCCCGGAACTCTAAAAAATCCCACTCGTGCCTATCCCGAGGAGATCGTCCAAAAAAACATCTACAAACTCCATCAACCCGAAAGTGACGAATGGTCCTGCCTTTGTCCCCTGTGAAATACGTAATGTACTGACTAACCTCATTATGACATAATTTTGATCTATACTGAAACGCTCTATGTATATATTATGATCTAATGGACCTTTCTTTTTTTCAAGATTCTTCGAATTGACATTTGTGCAATATTTGTCAGTTCACCCAGAACTGAAGAATAGCTCCAGAGATAGATGACAGCAGCAAAATAAGGATATGGAGTGATATGATTTTGAAAATTTGAGATTTTTGAAAGAATAAGATGATCATATTATTTAAAAACTATTTCATGCCAGAGAATGCTATTAAATTTTGAACTTAAGGGACAAGATGGGTTCTCTAGATTGTAGGTTAAGGAAGAGTTCTCCACTGATTTTGTCTCTATAATTCTATAGGAATTCAATATGTGGATGTATGAATTTCTTGTGCATTGTATGAATAGATTGTAACTGTAGCACAATATCTCGAACAACATTTGCTAAAACATGCCAAAGAATGCCATAAAGCATCAAAAAAATATATCATGTCCAGCGCAAGTCCCAGGCCTTAAATTTCCTAATAGACTTTGCATCTATAGTTACAATTAAGCTTATTAATCTGCTCTCAACTACAGTGAAGGCAACTCGCAGTAATTATTAGAAACTGAAATGAAGACAAAGACAGAAACCATATTGTCTTGGATCTTTATTACAGCAACAACTAAACATTAAAATGTTTAGAAAGATGTACTCAAATCTGAAAACAAAACAATTCAAAAGGTAGTAAATAACAAGGGTTCCCTTTTTTTTTTTTCCTTTTTTTTTTTGAAATTGAAGTGTTCCATACTCTTGGAAACAATAAT
The DNA here is from genome assembly GCA_036897725.1 of Erodium texanum. Taxonomy (NCBI): domain Eukaryota; kingdom Viridiplantae; phylum Streptophyta; class Magnoliopsida; order Geraniales; family Geraniaceae; genus Erodium; species Erodium texanum. The sequence goes on along the minus strand of JAYMSW010004982.1, from coordinate 8,036 downwards.
AAACATATTATGTTTTAAAAAACCAGACGAATGGTTACTATTGAAGATTATGACTCATTTTCTGGCTGCTTTTAGATAGGCCTTACACTTGGAGCAAACTTGCCGGTGGAATGAACTACATGTGGTATATCTCTCAACCAATCCTTTCGCTGAACCTCCAAAAGTGCCTAAATCAAATTATAATTAAGAATAAGATAAAAACAGATGCTGATATATTATGGCATTGTAGTGTAGTGAAGGGTTCTTAAAACAATTATTGTCATAATATTGAGTACCAACAAAAATTGCTAACTTATGTTCTGAAAATATAGATAAAGGTTACCAAATATTCTAGTTGTGATGAAGCATGCATATATGTGTGAGAATGAACATATTCAACTTAAAAGTATTAGTGGATGAAGAAACTGACTTACATGGATAGACTTGTAAGTATAATAACCATGGTAGTTGAAATCATCATATTCATCCTTCTCGTCATCCTGATACTTGTACTCGTACTGATCATCATTCTGGTTGTAACTTTGTTTACTAAAAAAATCAGCAACAGGTTTTGGACAATCATCCACTTTTAAATTCTCCTCTTTCAGACATGTAAACACCAAATTGCATGAGGATGGGCAAAAACTGACGAGGTTTGGCAAATTTATCAGTCTTAATATCCGAAGATTATAGAACTCAAGTCGTTGATATGTTTGTATGTTATTGTCCTCGTTCCAGTTTTCTCTGTCTTCTTCAATTACTTGCTCTAGATCATGACATCTCTCAACTGAAAGCAGCTCCAAATTATGCAGAGATGTAGCCATGGTGGTAGTGAAGACTTGTTTCAATCTGCTGCACCCTACCACTCTAGTGCAACAAGAAAGGAGAACCTTATATTTTGCATGTGCCCAGTACTCCATATTCTCTTCAGCTCTCCCATTTCCTCCAACTTCAATATTTGGACTTTTCTCCAACATAGCTTTAGTGAAGGTTCCAACCATTTCACTGATTTGATTTCTTCTTCTCTTTCATCGTCTTGTCTCTGAAGCTGAACCATGTTGTCACCATGATCACCGTCGTCTTGTCTTTGAAACTGAACCAACTCTTCTACTCCTTGAATGTTGGACAAGTTGATAATCTCCAATCGATGTAGTTGACTTTTCATAGTATCAATAAATAGTGTGCATAGTTTTGGGCAACCAGTGACCGATAGCACCCCGGAACATGTCAAGTACTGTGAAGTGTAATCACAATGTGACTGTCCAAATACACTCTTCAATTCTGGATTACTTTCCAGTCGAAGAAGCTCTAGTTTGGGAAGTGGTGTGAAGATTGAGAATATTGTTTTCAACTTCTCGCAGTCACTCACATGTAAGACTTGCAGATTCTTGAATCCAACCTCCACCGTGAGGTTTGCTACTGCATCATTCTCCTGCTGTTCTTTTGCATCCTCGACCGCGATCACTTGTTCTAATTCATTGCACCTTCGTACTATAAGCGCCTTCAAATGGTATAGGTTTGTAGCAACTGGTGTTGGGAAAATATGTTTCCATTTGTTGCAACCCACTACTTCTAAGTGATAAAGATTTGCGAAGCATGTATTTTGCGTGGGCTGCATTTGGGAAAGATCATCTTCTTGTCTTTGAAGCTGAACAATCTCTTCTACTCCTTGAATGATGGATAAGTTGATAATCTTCGATTTCTGTAAATTAGTTAAGATACATAAAAAAAATCAATATTTAGGTATAATTTTCAACAATCAAAATAATTCACTACCATTTTATATTTTTTATACTGCAATTTTTTTTTGTATCAAGTGCTAGTAAACGTCAATCTTACTTATTAGAAGTAAGGAGTATTACCACTTGACTTTCTTGATTATTCTCAAGATTGATTTATCAAATGACTTTTTGTTATGAGTTATCTTTAGGTAGAAATAATACTTGGGACTCGAACCTTGGTCAGAAAGACCAAGGTTCAAGTGTCTGTACCACTAGACTAACTAGTTTTGATACTTTAAATTAGGGATAACCGTATAAACCAACGGTGAACTTAACCCTGTTTTGCAAAAACTAACTGTGAACTACCGGGTCTGCAAAAAACACTGTTCATGTATTACAAATGTCCGCAAACTGACTAAAACCGTTAGTTTTTTATGAAATGACCATTCTACCCCCTCCCCTGATTTAAGGGTAGGATTTAGGGTTTGTTTTGGGGGAGGTGGTAGTTTTAGGGTTCAGATTTGGAGAGAGGGTAGTGTAAGGTTCGTTATTTAAGGTTTGAATAGTTTAGGGTTTACTTTCGGAGAGGGGTATTCTAGGGATTTCCAAAAATATTGGTTTGAAAACTGTCAAATTTAATGGATTGCAAACAGGAAAATTCTTCACCGATATATTTTGCTGACCACCTAAAATGACCGATACTTCTTGTACATATTTGTTTCGCTACCGTTACTTTTTGCAGTTAATTAACCTTTTACATTATAGTACTAGTAAAAAGATACTTGAGACATCCTTTCCTAACAAGTAAGACACATTCTCAAATGGAAAGGTATGCACGCTGAACAAAACTAGTTGAAAGCAAGAGGTTATGTTTAAGGAAAATATGTACTTAGAGCAAGCCAACATTTCTCTCATTAAAAGAGGAAAAAAACAGCAAAGCTATTCTGGACAAAGAAACAAAACAATCATTACCTTTGTACTTGCCTGAGCTTGTAGTTGACCTCTTACAGTATGGACAAATAGCATGCACAAATTCGGGCAACCCGCGACCAATAGCACAGTCAAAAACATGCAGTGTGAAGTGTAATCACAATCTGATTGCCCAAATACACTTTCTAATTCTTCGTTATTTCCAGTCGTAGACAATTAAGACGGGGAAGAGGTATGAAGGCTGAGAATATTGTTTTCAGCTTCTTACAATCACTTACATGTAACAGCTCCAGATTCTTAAAGCCAACTTCCCCGGCTCTGTTTGCATCATCCTCCCGTTCTTCTTTTCCATCCGCGACCATGATCACTTGTTCCAATTCATTGCAGCTTCGTACAATGAGCTCCTTCAGTTTGGGTAAATTTCTATCAATTGCGGCTGCAGAAATAAACTTCAACTTGCTGCAACCTATTATTTCAATTCTCCAAAGATATGGCAAGCATATAACTAGTGTGGGAGCACGCCATATACGCTTGAGCTCTTTCAAGTTTGACATGTACAAAACTACCAAAGAGTAAGTCAGCAAGTTATCTCTATGTCTTTGATGTTGGATTTGATCTTCCACTCCTTGGATGTAGTCAAGTTCAATCTTCTTCATTTCCTGAAAACCAATCAATTAATTGAGGTACATATATTTATTGTTCCCAGTCAAAATCATTTACTAATGTAATTTTCCCTATATTAATGATTACATAAAAAAAAAAAAAAGTTTAGCAGTTATGCAGCATAGCTTATAGACAGGCAGCTACAATTTCTGTTCAAAATAACCTTTCCTGTGAACATAGAGAAACAAATTAAATAAGTAATAAGTATTAGAGCAACCAAAGATGGTTGACCTAATGATTAAGCACTTGAATTCAGGTCTTAGAGATCAGGGTTCAAGTCCCAATAGCGGTATTATTAACCATCTATTCATACCTATACCTGATACACGAAATTGTAGATAAAAAAAATAGTAAGTACTAGAGAAAATACCTTTTCCATTGACGGATTTAGTGTACAGGCAGCACATTCGGAACACATTTTTGGGCAGTCCTCTAGCGAAAGGTATATCAAAAGTGGGCATTGCCAAATGGAATCCCAATCTGATTGTCCGAATACATGCTCTAATTTTCCATTCCTTTCCAGTACAAGACGTTCTAGTTTTGGAAGAGCTACAGAGATCTGGAATATTGTTTTCAATTCCCCACAGTCAGTCACATTTAAAGTCCTCAAATTTTCAAAGCGAACTTGGATGGGAAGCTCTTCTTTTCCATCCTCGCCCTTGCTGATAACTTGTTCTAATTCATTGCATCTTCATACCCGCAGCTCCTCCAATTGGTGGAAACTGGTAACAGTTGATATTGTGAAAACTTGTTTCAATTTGTTGCAGTCCGTCAACCATACTTTTTTAAGAGAGGAGAAGTATATAATTGTATTTTGTGGCAAACCATGATCTGGTGTTTGGATCAGTTGCTCAACTCCTTGCATGTTATCCATGGAATCATCTTTTAACAGCTGCAATGTGCATAAGAGGAAATTATGTTCACTAAATCAATCATTTATTAGACAGTATAAATGAGTGAAAGGAAATGAAACAAAATAATTATTACCTTTGGTGACGGGGCTTGCATTTGAGTTGTATCAAAATAAGTGGCGGATACTTGAGGAGAACCTACCACCACCAGCTCTTGCAAAGATGGGCATTCTACTTGAGTATGGTGGCCAAATATGTGCTCTAATTGGGAGCAATGCCGTAGTTCAAACTTTTGCAGCTTGGGAAGACGACAACGATGTTGAGACTGAATATGAAGAGCTCTTCCTGTTGACTTCACCATTGGGAATATTGTTTTCACTTTCTCGCAGTGAATCACATTCAGCTGTCTCAAACTTTTAAAGCAGCAGTAACAGCTATAATCATCATCATCATCATCGCTACCTCCTCCCGATACAACTTCCTCCAAACCATCACAATATCCTACTGTGAGTATTTCAAGTCGCTGCAGGCTTGTGGCGAGAGACGGTGATGAAAAGATACATCTCAGTTCTGGACAATCGGTGATGTCCACTTCGGTGAGGTTGCATAGGCTTACAAACCTTGTAGACCTCTTCCATACTTGCTTGAGTTGTTTTAATCCATCCAGATTCAAAATCTTCAAGGATTGCTGTTGTACAGTAACAGTATCATCACTAAAAATCTCGCCCACTTGAAACTCAAACACCCATTCTGTTTTATGGCATTGCTCAACATACAAAATTTCCAGCATTTTTAAGAACCCATGGGAGTTGAAAGAATGCAGAGAAAAGTTGTCGCATGATACCAAGTATATTTCTTCTACTGTGGACAACAAGTTCTTGCATGTATTTATCACTAACGACTCGTCTCCAGTAAAGTCTGACAGCTCTAAACGTTTCACTTGTCTCCTACCCCGCTGCCAGTTTTGGACCGTCACCATATGTAGTAGTAGCTTTTTAGATCTGGGAGACAAAAGTCCGTCACAAGACACCTCGCATCCTCAATATCTACAGACAATGCAGCCAAGTTTGACAGTGACTTCAACTCAGATAAGCTGTTGCTTGTCCCTTCTCCATCTTCACATTTTGCAAATATGTAACCATGTAACTCCTCTAACTCTATGAATGTTCCCAACACATTGGAACTGAACATCCTTTTTTCTGCCTCCAACTCTGACAAATCCAGCAATCTTAATTTGCTCAACCCAGATAGGACTTCTACTCCGTGATCAATTTTACTACCATTCAGAGATAAAACTTCAAGACTTCCCAACTCTCCTAGAACAGAGCTGTTTGAGCATTCACAATTTCGCAACATTAAAGTGCGAAGATTCTCCAAACGATGAAGCGATCGGGGTATTGCAACCTTGCACCTCACCCATCTATCACCCCTGAAATCCAAAACCTGAAATCCAAAACCTTTAATGATTCCATATGTTTGCAAAATCCTTCCCCAAGCACAAAGTTGTGGAAGCCCTTGCTAAAGATTAAAACAATCTCAAGATGTGGACATTCCTCCTCCATAATTTTGTAAAGTTTAGGAATGACGTCAGGCATAAACGATATTGCTACGCAATCCTTGAAACTTTCCATCTTGTCTTGCAGATATTCGTTGTCTCTCACTGTTAATACTTTTTTTCCTTGAGCAAGTGTGCCTCCAATCCATAACATAGCATCACGGACCATATCGTGGATTTTAACATATTCATCATCACCCCTAGTGTCCATCAACAAACACGAATCTTTGAGAAATCCAATGATCTCTTGCACTTCTCCCCTCGCACCCTTAATTGACCTACCCTTTCCAAATAGCTTCTTCCCAAATGCATATCTAGTCAGATCCTCCACCTCAATTTCATAGCCTTCCGGGAAAAGAGAGCATAACAACAATATAAATTGTGCTTTCGGACCTTGTGGTTTATCACTCAAATAATCATAACTGAATTGGAGACATTTGTAAGCATTTTGGTCATCATTATTGACCCCAATGATGTCCATAAGTCCTGCATTCCTTAGTTTTTCCAATGCATTTTCCCATTTATCTTGACCTTTCGTTTTCAGTGCCGCTCCCACGGCTTCAAGGGCGACAGGAAGACCCTTGCATTCTGCAACTATTTGTTTTGCCACATCACTCAGCTGCGACTCCTTGGCCAATCCTGCCTTTTTCTTAAAGAACTCTTCTGATTCATCTTCAGTGAGCAAAGGTAGTGGAATCTCTCGTTGCCATTCCATGGAAAAGTACAAATCCCTCTGTCTAGTTGTCACGAGAATCTGACAACCTTTGCAATCTGCTCCAATCTCGGTCAAGTCGAACGGCTTCCAAACATTATCTAGGATTATGAGGATCTTCTTATCCTTCAATATGTTTTTTAATTGAAAAGCTCTTTCTCTCGGCTCCTTTGTATCGAATTTGAAATCCAAAACACTTGCAACACTTTCCTGCATGCTTCCCACAACTGGATTTTGAGAGACTGTACCCATGACGGCCTGTTTATTCTGCCTTATGACTTCATCATGCACTTGTTCTGCCAATGTTGTTTTTCCGATCCCTCCCATGCCGTACAATTTAATCATATTCACGCCGTCTGTTTCCAGTGCCTCCATGATTTGATCTAAAGCTTATTGTGCAGTCTTTGAAAACACAAAATGTTTAGATGAAAACAATCTCATGCGTGGGTCAAGTTCAGCAGGATGCGATACTTGCCTTTCTCCATTTTTAAGGAGATGGTTAACGGAGGCCTTCAGTGCCTTTATTTTGGCTGTCACATCCATCTCCTGAAAACACTATATGCTCTTCTTCAACTGGTTCTCAAACTGCTCAACTTCATTCATGACTCTCTCCACATCTTTGAGCCACTCTTTAACATATTCATAAATTTCCTCGGCCTTCTTTTTTGCCATCTTGATATCAACTTTCACTCTTTCTCGGCTTGACCTCAGATCCGTGACATCTTCCTTGAGACTATCAATGATTTGAAGCTTAGCTCTCTTGAATTGTTGAAGAGTTTCTCCCCATTCATGAACACTCCTTCCAAGTAGGGTCGTTCCCATTGCTACAACTGCTTTGGGAAGGCCGCAGCATTCTGCAAGAGCTTCCTTGGCCACATCATGCATCCTGACTTCATCACCAACACCGGCAACTCTTTCGCGCAGAATCCAAGCTTCATTTTCCGACAAGGTTTCCAACTCAACGTGCATCTGAGTATGCATAGCATTCGGAACATGGATCTGAGCACGCGCTGTCAATACAACTTTGCAGTCACCTGGGAGAACAATTTCAATCACTGCGGCCAAATCGAAATCCTTCCTCACGTCGTCAAAAATGAGAAGGATCTTGCCGCCGCTCTTCAACCTTAGATGCAATTTAGTTGCTCTTGCTGCGTCGCTCTCCAGCTCTTGTAGTGGAAGTCCCAAACGGTCAGCAATTAAACCTTGTGCGTCTCTAACTAGTGGATATTGAGAGAGAGGAACCAGGATGGCATAGTTAAAGATCCCTTGAGCTTTTTGAGCAACTTGTTCTGCTAAGCCTGTTTTCCCAGTACCAACCTTGCCATAGATTCCAATAAATTTGACATCATCCCTCTCCAACGCCTCCATGATTCGATCAAAAGATAATTGCGAAGACTGGGTATGAGTAAAGGCAGCATATGAGGGTGACCCAGTAAAATGTTGATGAAGAGTACGAGGTTGCCCGACCGGGGGGAATACATTACTCTGGACACATAACTTCTTCATAGTGTCTGTAATGTCAGATACTTGCTTGCTGAACTTGTAGTGACAGGGCCAGTTGGGACACCAGCTGGGGAAGCAGCCCTTTTGTTTCCACTCGCTCTCCACGCGCTCCACTTTTGGCA
>JAYMSW010004981.1:0-10465 GCA_036897725.1 Erodium texanum | reverse complement strand
CTGGTGGCTGGGGGTGCGATTGTCAGGCGCAAGTCAGTCGGATTTGCAAAAAACGAGGCTTCCACCCGACTTCCGTCAACGTCTTACACCTGCACTATGGCTGCTCTAAAATGGGAAGATTTGGTGATTTCTAGTTGCATGTTCGTCCATGTCACTCAACACTTCTCAATTTGGGAATAGCTATTATTCCCAAATTGAGGTGCACGACTTTTTAAAGCTCTGTGCTGTACTCATGTTTTTGCATCAAGTGTAATTACCAACTGCAGAACAAAATTTCACCCAAAGAATTTACTCTTACCAGCAATTGCAGCTGTATGCTTCCAGCCACAAGATACCTACAGATAATGTTCATCTAATGTAAGTAAAACATAGAAGTGAAGAGATAAGTTATAGTTTATTTCCATATGACAGAGTAGTGCAAACCTGGGAAACAGAAGACTGCAACAATGGACCTTCAACTCTCTCAGGTGCATGAAAAATATCTATAGAACTGGCAAAATAGAGGTATCAGCATCCCAGGAAATCATTTCCAACCATAAAAAACTAAAAGACAATATTCGAAATCAGAATCTGAATAAGTCTTCAAGAGGAAAGTACCCGACACCAAGACAGCCATTCTCATTTGAGCCCCATGCGTACAATTCGCCGCCATCTATGGGAAAAATGAACAATGAGACATGAAGATTGTATGATGATTGAAACATGGAGAGTGTCTCAAACAGCTGATAAAATGTTAAACATCTTACATCTTGTTTGTCCAGTTAATGTAAACACCATAACAGTGAAGGTTCAAATGCCATGGTATATTTAAGCAATGCTCGCCAAGTTTTAAATGACTAGTGACTACTAACCTTCAGGACTTCTCCAATGCTTTCAAACATCATTACTGCTTTTATCATAAATCTATACTATCAGAACAGGGATTACAACTTTTACGTAAGGGGTCATAAATTACTTGTCAATACACATGTGTGATAGCCACCACAGGCAACTTCTTCTGAGTGTGACAGGTTGCTTATCATGGTGGGTGTAGTTGCATTCTTTCCCTCTTCAGAGACCTAAAATTATTTTGGTTTAGAAATTATTACTTACTGTCAAAAGATAATACAAGAAACATGTTCAAAAAACACGACAGTCTTTGACAATTAAGATAATGAGAATAATAGTTCTTACCAGTTTATCTATAGCTCTTTCACCAAATACAAAAACAGAACCGTTTTCTGCAATAAAAAAGATTCAAGCACCAATGTTAGGAGTAACATTAAACAATTAGTCAGAAGAAGTTATGCTGAACTAAAAGAAATATTGAAAATATACCATCAACGCATGCTGAATGGAGCATCCCAGCAGCAACATTTTTGACCTAAGGATTCATCAACAAGGAAGTCAAAACATGACAATTATTAATGGGAAGCTAACATGAATACTATACATGGTGACAACCATCAGCTACAGAGTTTGCTCAAGTATAAAATACCTTGAACCCCTCAAGTTTCTTGATAAGTCTTGGTGTGTATTCACTGCACAAAGTATATATTGTTAATACACGGCTACAGCAATAAATGTAGGCAGAATAGATAGGATAATCCCCTAGTTTCTGATTCTGTTTCTAGCATCATGCATGCACATATTAATTAGCACTTTTTTCTTTATATCATTTTAACCGATTTCTTGAAGCTTGATAAACAAATACATCAAGGTTTCAAAAATAATACTATTAGAACTTCAAAGAGCTTTAAATAAGAGTAATTACACAGAAACATAGTAAGAGAGACAAGTATCCAGAAAAATAGTAGCTGCTAAGAAAATATATGCAACCTAGTACTGCTTAAGAATCCAAAAAGACTTGTTTCATGGCCATGGCCAAGTCTTCCAGATCCTCCTGCTCCCCAACTTAAGGCTTCACCTTCATCTAGTAAAGGATACAAACAATCAAAACAAGCTTCCAAGAATTTTCAAAATTATCAGGATCCAAGTCTAGGTTTCCAAACCAGAAACAGCAACTGAGTGCTCTGCACCTAGCGCCGCCATTTTGATGGTAATTCCAATTAAGCATTCCACCATAGTTGGTATAGGAACTACTTTTGCTGCCCCTGCATATCAACATAATGCAACTCTGGCTTGAAACAAGTTCTGATTCATAACATTTTCAACATGTAAATTGCTACCAAGAACTGATCCAAACATTTTCACTGGTATGAGGTTGGATGTTACTTTTTCCAAGACCAAGTTGCCCATTTGAGTTCTTCCCCCACATGTAGAGTTTCCCATCCACTGCAAGAAAATGGCACATATTGTTATATCTGTTACATAATAGGAACTTGGAGAATAAATTGTCACTTAACAAGATAAGCAAAGAGCTTGATTGAAATCTGTAAAACCGGCAAATTAGAATTTCATATGGAGTGGAATTGTGAACCTTAACCAAGTCAATAAATTGAAACATGTCTGATCTAAAAACATAATTGGCGACTGTCGCTTAAATTTTCGTTCTTTTTAGAAGAACAAATTCAGATGCAGTCATCACTATAAGATTTTGAAATACGTAGTGGTGAGTAGTTCTATCTCCAGTATCTTGAGGCATGGTTCTTATTATAACAGACACTCCCTTATTTTACTAAACAACACCCAATGTGCAATTTTCAACCTAATTTCTGTTTAGAACAAGAAACCCAATAACGTCCAAAATAGATTTATCCTGACCTACAAAATCAATAAAACCTAAGGACTAGAACAGAACACTGTGAATTTATATCAAAGGAAATAATGCACCCTAATAAATAGAGGCATAAAGGACAAATCTCAAGTAGGCAGGATACATGTAAAAGAAGCACCTAAAGAAAACTGAAGTGTGGGTACCATATTAACATTGGAGCCCTTCAGGGTACACATTATCTCTATAAAAGTGCAGGTATAGGCTAGAAGGCAATCAAATCCATGTAAATGTTTGTGCTGTGGATGTGTCCAAACCTGAGACAGCACATGAATGATGATACCCAGCCGATATTTGTACAATTTCGTCTGGAACTCCAGAAACTTCACGTGGCTCCTACATCAGTTTAAGCAGATCAGTGATTAACACTCCACGGTAAACATCGTACATCACCATCCTCAGTTATATTAAGAACAGCTAAACACGACTTTAGTAAAATAAAAATGGCCACAAATGACCGTGAAATTTGTGACTGAAACATGAACAATTCCCTCTTTAGCTAACTACTTAGTTATTAGCACCCTAACAGTTGAAGAATCAGTTCTTTGTCGCACACAAGACTACAGGGTCAAGATAGCTTACTGTGGAGTAATTTTTACCATCTGATATTCCAAGCTGCCCAAAATCATTAAGACCGGAGGCATAGACGCGACCAGTTTCTGTCAAAGGAGGAGGATAAGTGAACCTCTATCAATACAAAGCTGTCAATCTTGGCAGTGCATCACCAATATATACATGATTAAATTCAACCCTTTCAAGCAGGAACAATATTCTTCAAAATTATAAAGATCAGAAGACACAGTAAAAGCCATGTGGGCAAATACTAGTTATAGCTAAGGTACAGAAAGCAACATAATCCATCCTAAAACTATATACATCTATCCAGTTTTAGTGCGCATTCCTAAAACTCTAAATTCTTCACATTTCAAAACCACGCATACCCGAATCTAAGCAATCAACTAAGTAAATGCTTTCCGCATTCCATTCAATTAAAAATCCATCCCATTTGTCTTAACAGCTCCACACAAAACCATCAAAATCCTGGCCCAAAAGAAGAAGTGATTAAAGGGGGCGCCGAAATCAGAACCTGTCAAGAAGAGTGTATGGGCACCGCCACAAGCAACAGCTTTGAGGCTCTGATTGTCAAAAGCGGAGCAAAACACAGGCCTCCACTGAGACTCCAAGCTCCCCAGCCCCAGCCTCCCAAAATCCCCATTCCCCCACAGGGCCGCGAACCTCCTTCCCGTTCCGGACTCGCTCGAACAGCATCTTCGCGGAAACCACAATCCTGACCCAAATTTGGCTCCGGGTGCCGATTTGGACAATTTCGTGCAGCTGATTCTGCCCCACATGGCTTAAAACCGGTCATGCACTAGAGTGAGGTTTTGGCGGGTACGGTGAAAGAGAGCGTTGTGATCGATGATGCGATTGAGAGTCGAGAAAAAACAGATACGGACGAGAGAAACTGATGGCTTGTAATGAAGCAACGTCTCTCTTCTGATGCTCTTTAAAGCCCAGTCTGGAAGTTCGGTGGACTCTATGCACTTTACATGCTTTCGGTCTTCTTACCATTTTATTTTCAGTCGGTTAATTAAATTAGAATTGGGGTGTATGTATTCGAAATAAAGGTATAAATGAGAGGAATCAAGTCTCAATTTAACTCGATTTTTTTTATATAATTAAGCCTCTTTTTAGTTCAAATAGTTATCTATACTCTCAATTAGCTCGATTTGGTTTATTTTCACCGTCAACATTCAACAAAATTAAAAGTTATATTTTAATTCTACTAAACAGGATATATATATATATAGTTAATTAATTAAACAATCATCTCACAAGTCTACCAAGTTTTTAAAAGTTGAGCTTGAAATTAATTCATATATTAAACCAGAACAATCTTGAACTTAAAATTGGTTCAGACTCTTTTTCGTTTATTAGTATGCCAAAGTTCAGACTTACTTTGCTTTATGTTGAGTATAACACACAATTTAATTCTTATAACAAAATATTTATCAAATCGAACTTAGACAACTGATTTACATCACCTAATCCAAGACATATATAACTTACGTACATCAAATTCCGTAACGATATTAATAGTTTCATTTCAACCATTATACATGGATACGAAAAACAGAACATAAATTACATTAGTTGCTCAAGCAGTCAAACATAAGCAGTCTACAATATTCACATCTGCAACGAAGCCACATTTCATTAGTTCAAGGAAACCACTACAAGCGGTAAGTAACTGACTTACTATTGTCAAGGTTGGTTTGTACAGTTTGAGCTTCCACATTTGAGGGTTGGAAGAAACCTAGGATCCATGCAGCAGTAATCTACCTGCGTCTGCCATACGGCCTACCCATTACCGAGTATTCATTCCAATCAGTTCGAGACCGCCGATCTCGTCCACTGAAAGGCATCGAGCCAACTAAAAGTGCGTCATCTAACCGATCATAAACCAGATGATCATGCGAAGAAACAGAAGGCATCAATACACGAGGATCATGTAACCCTTCGAATCTTCTTGCTGCTTGTGATGGCGTGAGAGAATGGTGTTCCCATTCCCTGTCTTCTTCAGCACATGACAGGCCTGGGGGAGTTTGATGCCAGCGTAACGGAGGAAACTGATCCTGGTAAAGACTGTCTTCTACTGGAGCTTGATGACGAACAAGAGGGGGAAACTGAGTATTGTAAAGACTGTCTTCGACACGAGTCACAACTTGGGGAGCTTGATGACGAGCTAGAGGAGGAAAATGAGCAGATACTGTCTGTAAAAAATGACCACGCGACTCTTCAAAACCTAATGAGCTTGGGGATGGAAGAGGATGTAACTTGTTATGACTGTAATAATGTACTTGGTTACCGAATTGAGAAGCAACTGGAGCGGCTTCGTAGGTTCTATGCAGAGAAACTGGTAAAGTAAATTGAGCAGCTGCATCAGTCTGAGTTCCACTATACCTTAGCCGTTTGCTTCCGTAACTGTCCACTTGCAGCTTAACTCCCCAATCTCCCCAACCTTCTTCTGTTCCTTGGTTTTCTTCTGTTCGTTGTTTTCGCTTTCTTCTACCACGGTGTGTATGATGTTTCTCTCCCCCACCACCTGCTTGCCCTTTGCCTCCAAAACCGATTTGTTTTTGTCCTCCCCAGTCATCCCAACCTTCCATTCCAGGCTTTCCTTCCCGGCCCTTGTTATCAAAGTATGTAACACTTATGCCCATGGGAGTAGATACAGTGCCCAGGCGAAGAAGTTCTCTTAACTTGAGTATGCGAATATCGCCGTTCAGGAAGGCCAAAAGATGATAGAGAGAGTTGTGGATGCAGTCATAGATACTCTTAAACCCATGCGATCCAACAGCCCTTGCAACATTTTGAGACCTATCTGTGAAATCCTCAACCTGCAACAGGAACATTAAAAGAAGATTATTGTAAGATATTTCTTTGTCAAATACAGTACATTCTTCGCATATCAATCACAGGCAGAGCATTGATCCAGTAAATTCTAAAATAAAACTTTTGTCAAGAACTCACGTTCATAAAGCTTATCCGAGAGTCTGTTTTGGATATCCAAGATCCTAAAAAAGAGCTGGCACAAAGACCGGTGCTCCAAAGTGATTCAACTGCTTCCAACTGCAACAGCAACAATAGTCCACACAAGATTATGAGATAACAAATAGGGAGCAAATATTTAGTCTCTTTTTTCCCCGTAATTAAGTTGTAGTTGATGATAGATACAGACATTACCTTGGCTAACAAGCTAAAGAAAAGATCACCTAAGGACTCATTATTTCTTTTTGCATAGTCCAGATAATTAGGTACAAGCTTCATAACTGAGGAGGGATCTGTCCCATCTGAAACCAATGAACACAAATGAAAAAACAATGAAGAAACACAAAGCAACTGAATAACAACCTTTGGACCAGAAAACAAACAAATAATGTTTCCAGAACTATCACTTGGGATCATCAAATAGGTTTATACACCAAACATCTATCGCACATACAAGAGAGGATAAAATTTTATTAACAGAAAACAAAAATTATGTAAAAAAATAAATTCTGAACATTTTGATTCAATACATTATTTAAACTCTTACAACATGACAACAACTATTGGGAAATGCAAACGGCTAATTCAATTTATATATGTAAACAAATTGAGGGTTGTTCATCCATAGTTTATAGAACTATCACCTTTCAATAATTCAATGAATGGAGGTAAAATAGGTGGATCTCTAGTCTGCACGGGAAACAAATCAGCAATATCATTTTATGCTTGTTGCAAACATGAGTATGATAAAAGCCAGATATCATGCGCAATGTTCTAAAAATTATGAATCTCCACATTCTAAGTTTGACTTTCTCTAACCATTCATTCTTACACCAAAACTCTCCCCCATTCCCATTTCAAACAGTTACTCGAGGAATTTAAGAAAATAAATTACAGAAGCCCCGACACTAATATCAAACAAGAATCACGAATCATGTGTATCAGCATCAATACTTAGCCATTGAAAAATTGATGCTCCAATAAAATATAGCATACAATCATCATGGTCCAAACAGTTTCTCTTTGTGCCGCAAACAAGGCCTTCCATGGATGCAGCTGCTCGTGTTCACAAGTTACAAATAAGGAATGTAGTGTAAACCCTGATCATAACTGTTATCTTGGTTGATTTTCAATGAAAAACTAAATTTAAGAAGACAAGCTCTCAATCTAGGTATGCATAACTATTATGGATCAGGCAGTCATTAGACATGAAAGAAAAATAACAAGAATCCATTGACAAATGGATCTTGAGAGATATAAGAACAAAGAACGAACTATGATTTTGGTTGACCAAATAGTAGCTGACGCTTTAGCTGGTGAAGCTAAAAGGCAAGCCGTAGAATTTAGAAGAGGTGGCAGGTTTCCATGCAATGAAACGAACGATATGTAGCTTATGTGTTTAACACCATACCTCGTAAAAGTATACCAGAACCTATGTCTAAAAAATTAGCATCCTAATGTTCATTACTTCTTACAATTCATACACTGCTTGAATGATTACGGAAAATGTTTCATAAGACCGCTAAGTAAGCATAATGTTAAAGTGACCTGCAAGTGAAAAGCAACCAATGATATTATTGATAACGAGTTCAGAGTTCGATCTTTGGAAGCGTTAATATTATGTCCTTTTGCCCAAGCTTTCATCTGCAAAGAAAATACAGAAGATAAAGTTACCATTCATGCCTGTGATTTCAGAGCAGGTTGAACAACGAAGATGTAACACTTGTGACTGATGTATTAATATTATGCTGCTAATATGCTTACAGTGGATAAGAAAAAGAAAAGTAAATCAAAAGAATCTCTGATTACCAAAATACATAGTTTGCGGAACCTTTCATCAATTGTAGAAATCACGTAGATGATCTGGGATTTAATGACACCATCCCTGTTTTCAACTGATAAATCACATTCGATTCCTGTTTCACAATCTGTAGCCTTCACAATAGGTACCCTAGCACCCAGGACTACCTGGACATCAGTCACTATCCCTTTCCCTGTAACATACATATAAATAAATAAACCAAGTATACCATGACATAGTAGTGCTTACTACATAACAGCAGTTGCACTACTATGTATAAGATAAACTATTAAAGGGTGCATTTAATTATAGGCATGGCATGATGCTTGGTATATACTAACAAAGGAGATGAATATGAATATGTTCCTTTTATGCAGCTTGAGTGGTGAGGAAATTCGAGTAAAACATTCTTTTGTTAATTGTTCTAATGATTCACTTGCTTTGTCCATCAATAAATAGTTCATTCCAAGTATGAGAATATAATGTTCCCGTCTTATATTACTTGTTCCGAGATGCTCTGAGCATCTACTAGAAAAGGGTTCATTTTTTTAAAACAAAAAACGAGTAAAACAAAAGGCTTTTCGTTTCTATACTTTTATTTGACCTATTTATATAGTTAATTCTTTAAATACAAAATTTTAGAAAAAAAATAGATCTATATGCTTATACAGAAAGTAGAAACAACAATTTAACCATAGAAAGTACCAAATGAAATTACTTTGAAGAGCGATAAGCTTTTTTGACAGCTTCCTAAGTGCTTTGATCTTCTTCTCTCGGGGAAATTCACGTTCATTGTTACTGAAGTTAATTGACAGATCCAAATCACTCCCAGGACTGAACATATCCATTACAAAAGAGCCAAATTCCTCTAAAACAGGAGAATCGTGAGAATTTCCTGAAAGATTTGTTTTTATCAACATCAATAAGAAAATCCCTAGATTTGAAAAGAAATTAAGATGGCTAGTGATTCGGGCAGCAAACAAGCAGTATAAAAGAGCTATTTACAAAGACATATGGTCATACACACAGAGCATTCAAAGTCAATTTCAAAAGACAAAGTGGTAGGAGTAGCCAGGTGTGAAGTTGTATGACTAGGACAATTGCTAACCATGCATGAATTTAAATGATGGAAAGCGCTCACTGTCTGACCCCTACAAATGCAATGGAAAACATGATACATTGGATTCATTAATACTTACTGAAACACAAGTAAGTGTTACATACATAAAAAAAATGCACCGACAGCCTAAACATAGAACCATAATACACATTACAGAAAAAAAAATCATCATATTGAAGAAAAGTTACCATATGCTTCCTTTGCTATTGCCTTCAAGCGATGAACCAACCTTCTACGCTGCTGATAATCTTTTGGTTTTGGACTACAACTGAAATAAACATCATTAAGTAGTTCGTCAAGTTCATTGCGCCGTGCTGGAGTGATCCTATTCTTCTCTGTTCCTCTTAAACCAAGCATCTTTGCGTTCTTTAGCAGCACTATATGACAAAAACAAAAGCATTGCAATAATCAGCAAAGTAATCAAAGAGCAAGGTTACATTGTGAAACCATTATGGAACTTATATGAATCATAAATCTAACTGAACCTTCAAAAATAAATAAAGATTATAGTGAACTAAGTATACTTACCATCATTATATGTATATAAAAAAAATCCATTCTAATGAATATAACTTTCTTCAATCTTCATTCTGCAAGTTGCAATGTAACGAGAGTGACATATCTTAAACCACTGACCTTATTCCAGCACCTATTCAAAGAGAACTGAATCTAAAAAAAATCCGCGCAACACCATGCAATCACAAGCTGATCTCTGCAAAACAAATTAATTCAGCACCCAAGTAGAAACTTAAGAAACAACATCCAGATTAGGGTTCTAAACAGACGATTCAGGGATTTGTGGAAGAAACTCACGAATCGAAACAGCGAATCCGATAAATTAATCGACAAATGCGGAACAGAAACCTAAGCTTGGAAATCGAACTTTGAAGCTTCAAATCAAAATCTACGGAGAAAATAGCTGTTGTAGCCAGATCGTAAGGCAAATTATACCTTCGTGGCCTAGTATCGACTGGTGAAGAAGAAGATGATAACGAATGAGATGCTCCTATTCGTATCTCTTCGCGCGAGATTGTGGAACGGGACAAAATTTTTTTGAAGAAGATTAGAAGATGACGAAGAAAAGCTTGTCTCTTTATGGCTTTACCGGCTCAGGACAAAAAAACAAAAAAAAATTGAACCAAAATATGAAGAAGAAGAAAAAGTGGATTTGATACCTGCGAACTGGCCGGAGGTGAGCAAGGGCGGTGAGCAAGGAGTTCGGATCGAGCTGTTGCGGTGGTGGCAAAGAACTGGTCCGGTGGTGAATTGTTGCAGCGAC
>JAYMSW010004980.1:0-10466 GCA_036897725.1 Erodium texanum | reverse complement strand
TCACTGTCTCCAGGGTGTCCACGGTGGTGGAGGGCCCCGCGGCGGAGGAGGAAGACGGCGGGTCGGACCCCCCCGGCGGCCGAGGCGGCGGGCTTTCCAGTTCGATTTCCTCCATGTCGCTGTTGCGCTTGGGGCCGATTGATGGTAGACGATCGAGAACGTAAGACAGTATCGGGAAGTTTTCGGGATTGGGATCCATGGCGTTCTCAGAGAAGGGTTGTATCAAAAATCAAAATTGGTTGAATCTGCAGAGTGAAGAAGAAGAAGAAGCTGAGAAGTGTAATTGTAGGGTGAGAGTGTTTTGGCGTTGATAGCGACGTTGGTTCGTTAGGAAGCTCTGTTTTATCTATTTCGTTAATCTTAATTAATACTTAATTACTGTTATTAAACTGAGGATGGCAGAAGATGTAAATATTATGAAGTTGGCGCCGGCCGGAGCTAGCTCCATGGGCCATGGCGCTACTATAGCATCTGAAATGTACATAAAGCGACACGTGTCCTTTTTACCTACATTATCTCATTCACTTTCTATTTCAAGTATATAATAATTTATTAACTAGATAAAACAACACGTGATTAAATAAATAATGAACCGCTAGTTGATTTCATGGCATGTTGAAGGCACAATTAATATTAAGTAAGGCCATAACTTTATACTAATCCAAAACAGTTAGTGCTAAACCTCGTCTTCTTTATGGCAGTTGCAACGGACACATTCTGCCGCCTTGCCGTTCAAGTTACACGAAAAACCTATTTTAAGAAAGTGGGTCCATACCTGTCGATGAAAAATAAGCAGAGCCTGCAAAGAAATGATCATCATATGATGTACAATGTCCATGTCACTATTATACAACCATGATCATGATGAATCAACACAATCTTACAACACAAGTAAGAACAAATCAAGACCTTGATCTTCACAAAAGTTCATGTTCATGTTTATGTCAGTCCGAGGTAAGCTCATCTTCTTCATCTAAAGGTTGAATCTCTCTCTCGGCCAATTCAAATATCTCCTTCAGGCGATAACTGAACTTATCCACCACGTTCCTGATGATCCTCTTCTTAAACTCCGAGCTCTTCAGCCAAGATATCCAAATGTACACTACACACTTGCACGCATTGTGCGCGAGCACCGATTTCACAATCTTGTACTGGAAATGTACCTGTGCGTATATCAATATATCGAGTCAGGTTCCAGAACTAGAAGTATATAACGAGTTTTGTGGGGTTTTTTTGTGGCTTACTCTGAAGTGGTCGCCAAATGGGACATTGTGGAGGCCCATGACCTCATCGAGGATCCATCCATCACCATTGGTGATGGGAGATTTGAGTTGCATACAAGTGACTTCACCTCCGAAGATTGAGACATGTCGGTTGAATTTATAGGATATGCGTCGCTCGAAGACTCCATCGTTCACTGGTTCCCATTTTGTTGTTGCGTAGTTGAGACAACCTGATTTTTCCATTATCTTGTTCTCCATCTTCCCTCCCCCAAACATTTCCATCATCAGCAATTTCACCTGAATCAAGGACCAAGAACTCGTTGATAGGACTCAAGAACCAAGAACTTCTTGCTTGTTTTGGACCATAATAAGAAGGGCTAATTGCAATAGCTATAGCATACTATATGTCTTTTTGCATGTAACTATCCTCAGCTTTAAAGCGTTACTTTTACTTGCAGCTACCTAAATTTTCAACAACAAAAAAAACTGCAGATTGCTCTTTTTTCTGCCAAAAAATGATGAAAATGCCCTTAACTGTAATGGTATTTTTGGTTGAGATTATGGTCAAGGGCATTTCTGTCTCTCTCTTTTTTGTGAGAAAAGAGCTACCTCCAATCTTTTGAAAGTTTAGGTAGTTCTAAATAACATTTTACGTACAATACGCAATACCTATCTGCAATTAACCCAGATAAGAATGTTTGTAACTACAAATACTTGACAGATCAATGGTTATGTAGTTCAGATAAGAATGTTTATAACTACAAGTACTTGACAGATCAATGGTTATGTAGTTCAGATGAGAATTGAAGCTTACGCTCATAGGAAGCTCTGCTGAATAAATCTTGGACATTTTATCATCCTCAGCTTCGGTAGCTGGTACACTATCTGTACGCCCAATAATGAGTTTTTCTTCTTGACTTAGCTGCTCTTCCTCGATTTCCTCTTCTTTATGGGGAGCAAGTATCCTTGTTCTCCATAAGGCCAAAATGGTTCTGTTATGTGAAAATCAGAAACTCAACAATGTCTGTGTCATTGTATGGGTCAAATTGCATAACTCAGAGCTCTATGTTGCTAATACCTGCTGGAGAAAGTGAATGATGCAAAAGATTGGAAGAAGAACCGGAGCCTCCCTTCTTCGTCTTGACACTTAGCCCCGTGCTTGGCATCAAGACCTCTACCTTTGCGTACTATTACAACTAGTGAAGGACTTCCCACAGTTGCCAAGGTTGGGGGAAGTATTTCAATGTTTTCAATGTCCTCCCAAAGTAAGAAAAATTTGGTCTTGTACCCAAACAAGTTGGCATAGAACCCCACAATCCGCCCAGATAGAAAGATTCGACCCTGTGCCAAAGATAATCACATATTAGCCGTAGGACTAGGAACACAAAGTGTACAGGTTGATTCAAGAATTGAAACTATTTATGATTTACATTCAGAACCATAGGCCATGAGTTTCTGGAAGCTTTTCATACATATTTACTGATTCTGAGATCACATCGACCTTAAAGCTTGTTTTAAAGGTCACTTTGTGAATTGAGAGTTAGAACATTCAATGTCAATGCTAATAGGTACAGAGTACATATATACCTGTAAGGGTAGTTTCCTCTTGAGTTGGCATGTGAAGTCACAGACGAGAAATTCTTCTCGGGGCAGCCCAAACAATTTCTGGAAAGCTGAGTTTCTCTGTGGTGATCGTTGATTTAGCTGTAAAGTACCCAAGAAAGAGTTAAAGTAACTTTTGAATTTGGAAAATCAAGAACTGTGTCAAAATTCAATAGTGCCATGAACTCAACAATACAAGATAAGTCTGAGACTCAGTGTTTACCTTCTTTCCAACTTCCTTTTCCATTTTCGTTAGATACTCTTTAACTATATCGATTCCTTTATTATTGTCCAAAAAGATACGCATATGTAACTTTGACTCGTTACAATGAGCAGGCTTTCCCTCAAGGGACACCCAAATGTCAGCCAAATCTGTAGATGTATGTTTCAAGAAGTTTATCTCAGCATGCCCAAGAGAGACGGCCAGGTCAAATGGGCCATCAAAATCATAAACTTCTAAATCCAAAAACGACGGTGGTTCTTCCATAGCATCAAACTCAAGTATCTCTGCACAAGTTCAATGCTAGTGAGCATCGATGTCAATATATAGAAAATGTAGAGTAAATAAAAACTTCACCTTTCCATTGAGGTTCATGAGTTTGAAGCTTGACAGAGCTTGTTCTTGTTTTACCATTGCATGTAAAAACCACGTAAGGATCTGAAAGTCCCATGGAATCTGGTGATCCTATGTTGGCTCCTTCAATCAAAGCTACAGTAAGAACCCAACCATCACCCTGTGCTTTTACTCCATGATCACTTCCTGTTGAGATAAAATAGATAGTAAAGTTACACAAAAGGTTAATCTTGAAATATCAGAACTTGGAAGTATGTGGATTTTGAAACCCATAAGCAAAGTTTAATAACTGATTATAGGAACTCGTTTGATTCATATACCTCTTCTCCACCTGGCTTGTATGAAGTGAGAGACCATGTTATAAGCACGCTCCAACTGAGTGACAAGAACTCCGCAAGTGATAAGCTCTCCAAAACTGTCTGGCAAATCAAGTCCATCAAACTCAATCCCAACTTTGCCAGATTCGCGAAGAAGAACATGAACCAAGAAATACAAAACCACGAAGATCGTGGAAACTATGGTGAAATTCCAGAAATATTCACACGCTAATTCCCAATCTGATTGATGTTCTGTTTGCAGAGCTGCTAGAACTTGATCCTTATCGGATACATCCAAAGCATCGGTCATCTTGTAATTTTGAGAAAGCAAGTTAGCGAATTGCCCAAAACTATCACTCAGTCCTTGCCTAACTCCTCCTTCAATCATCCCTTTCATCAAAGTGCTTTGGATGAAGTTAACAGCCCAAGACACCACAAGACGGGCTGATTCTTCACCTGAAGAAAGCTCAGGTCCTGTCAATATCCTGTAAAGCAACTCAACCTTGAATGTCCCTCCATAGGGCACGTCCGGTGTACTTACACTCACAAGTACAGCAAATTCGTTACCATCAGCTCTAATATAGGTCTGCTCCTCAGTGGCCTTAACAGCCTTAACTAGCCTCGTGGGAGGGTTAGTGTAGGTAACTATTCGTGTCAAGCATGTGTTTCCAGGCTTCCAAGCCCATGGCCCTTCTTGTATATCTTTAGCACCTTGCTGCTCTGCTAGTTCTTTCTTGAACTGAGAGTTGGGTTTAAAAAGACATTTGTTTAACTCATTTGCTGATACTTCATAAGCTTGGTCAAGAAGCACGCCTCCTTTGAGGTTCTCTGGTGTTTCTTGTTCACTTGCTCTTGACTGCATGCTCTCAAGTCCTTCATCAAAGATACAACTAGGAGGCCGTTGTTCCTCAACACAATCATCGATTTCTGAAATTGTTGGGGATAGCTCAGGTGAAGAAGAATCACCGGTTTCTAAGGCTATCTCATTCTTCCCAAAGATCCTCTCTATACGGGTTGTGATGGCCTTCATCATTTGTCTTCCTTCTGTTACCTTCTGGGGTAATGGTTTTGAGAGAAGTGGGTCTTCAGATAACTTGCCTGAGCCTGAGTCCAAGATCTTGGCATTTGACTGTTCATAGAAGATTTGTTTAGTGGAAGATTCAATACATCTTCCATGTAAAGAGAGTGTGAGAAGAATTTTTCCTGCAACACAAGATTGATAAATCGACAAGCGTGCACTTCAAAAGCTATTTGTATCTTCCATTAACCATAATGGACAATTCAGCAAAAGCTTAACGATTAAAACATGCCATGAAGAAAACTAATGATTCCAATTAATATCATCATCGATTCATTTAGTTCTCAAGGTCTTAATATGAGGCAAGAAAATCACTTGACTGAAACAACTCTGTCAATCAAAGCTAACAATTTTACTTCCAAACAAAGCTGAAAAATTCGAAGTCATAGTCTCAAACTATTCCTATAAGAGAACAAAGATCATTTAAATCTCACAAAGAAATTCTCCACACTACATTGCCTAAACAGATGATGGTCTTGTAACCTTCAGCATTGTTTAATCACAATAAACATAGATAAATCAAATCATTTGAGCTCAATGACAAAATCACATAAGGCACAGAAACAATATACAGTACAATCTTTGAAGCCATCCACAGAACAAATATTATGCATAAAACATCTTCCAAAATCCTCCATATAGTAGTCATTGCCTAAACAGATGATGGTCTTATACAACCTATAGCATTGCTTAATCACAACAAACATAGACCAATCAGTTCATTTGAGCTCAATGACAAAACCATGCAAGGACCAGAAACAAACTACACTACAGTCTTTGAAGCCATTCACAGAACCACAAATTATGCACAGAACAGCTTCCAAAACCCTCCATATTGCAGCCATTGACAGAACCACAAATCATGCTAAAAGAGAGAGAAGAGAGAAGAGGGCACAAACCACAATCTTTGTCAGCAAACTTGCCAGACTTGGGGCTTTCAAGAGAAAACCAGGTAGGGGGCAAGGTGAGTTTGTCCTCAGCAGCAACAGACCAAACAGGAATGCAGACCTTACCCAGACAATCACGCCCACTGAAGAAGCAAGGGTCCTCATCAGGGTGAAACACAGAGAGAGCAAGGTCATCATCAGTATCATTGACCCTGAACTCAAACTCCTCATTCCAAACTGGGTTTAGGCTCCCCCTCAAAATCCTAGTCTTGCACTTGAACTTGCCAACTTTAATCTTCACGTACGAGTTCTTCAATTGCAAGCCCTTCGCCTCCAACACGTACACATAGAGCTTCATAATCTCTTCCAGCAGCGACGACCACGATGGGGGGAAAAGGAATCAACTTTCAAGAGATCATGATGATTGGAAATGGGGTCTGATACGAGAACCGAAATTGGGGTTGTGGGTTTTGTCTGGGGAGAGAGAAGCTCGAGAGGGCAATGCGCATGAGCGAGAAGCCATGGGAGGAGGAGGAGACGTGGATTGAAGTTGAGAACGACACGACGAGGAGAAAGAGGGTCGGTTTTGGGATGGATTTGGATTAGGGCATTGTGTAACAACGTCATTCAACCTGACAATTCGGTCCCAATCCCATTGTTTCTTCGAAATGGTTCAGCTGATCAGCTTTTTCTTTTCTCTTTCAGCTCACATTTTCTCGTTCCCCAAACAGAGCGTTTTGGGACTTTTATGTGAACGTGTCCAAAAATTAGAGCTTCTATAAATTTCCATTAATGCCAAATATATATTTTCATGGTCTCTCATTTTCTTTTTTGTTTTAAATAATAATAATTTATTGTATTTAACTTCCAAATCAATGGAGGTATAAAATTGGGTTCTCATTTTTTTAGAACATAAAGGTTTTGGAGAGCGGAGCGAGGAAGCGAGCAAGAAGATGTTGCAGTTTCCGGCATACATGACGCAGTACCCATGGTCGACGAGGATGATTCCGACGTCGTTTCTGCTTCCGTCTCAGTGGCCACAGCCCCAGAGCGAAGAGCTCCTCCTCGCCATGGAGGAGTCCGATTTCGAGGACAAGGTATTAGATTAACTCTTCCTTCATCGTGTACTTTGTGGATCTGGTTACACAACTCTCTGATTCGTTTGAAGGCTACTGATACCCACTTCGTTATTTGAACTTTTATGTCGATTTCATGCTTTTTCTCGATTGCCCTTTATTGTTATCTATCTGAGAATCGATTAAAAAGTGGAAGAAACGAGAATAATGAGAAATATTTGGTAAAGGAAGCAACTTTATGGTGCTCCCTTCCTGTTTCCTGCATTTTTTGGGAACTAAAGAGGTCTTTTATCTGGGTTTTGTCATATGTATTCGTTCCTTCATGTTAGGGTTATGCTGTCATATTAGGGTTTGTGAAGTGTGGCCTGTGTTGAAGCCATTTATTTGAGGATATGGTTTTCTCAGGCAGATTTGCTTGAGAGCTGCTTTGGAGTTGCCTTGTTTGGTTTTGGCTTTGATGCAGTCAATGCCTCATCTTCAAATTTTCATTTTATACACTGGAAGTCTTTTAAGGAACCAGGTATTAGAAGTTTCAGACAGCTTCAGGGACTGTAGATGATAAACATGATTGCATATCTTACATACAATTGTGTGATTTGAAGTGGTAGATCGACATTTATATTGTAGGGGGTTTGATAATGTTTTCTATTTGTTATCTAACTCAGAGTGCATATGTTGTGAATAGACGATGAATTTAGCAAATCGTGTATAGAACCTTCATACTTGAACATTTATGAAGTGACTGACTGATTACTTGAATTTTGAAGATTTACATTTGTAGGGATAGACTTCTAATGCTTTCTCTTAATATAGGTATTCATATCATCATGGAACATTGAAATTTAGGATAAATATAGTTCAGCTTAAGAGTTCTGAGCAGTTTATGGTGAATTTGTTCCTTTTCACACAAATTATATGATGATTCATCCTCTAGGAATCGAACTTACCATTATAGTTGTGTTCTTAGGACTTTAGCTTATCTTGGTGTGTGTCCAATTAATGAGGGATAAAAACATAGTGTGCAAGTCTAAACATTGTTTGGATTAGTGTAGATATTGCTTACTTCAAAACACTACCAACTTGGAAGCCATATAGGAGTCGGAATTAGAAAATCAAACATATTTCAGGTAGCAAATAGGCTGTTTGAAATTTTTGAAAAGTAATTTTGTGATGATGTAAAAGTCCTTTTTCCTTTATCAAGAACCTTGAAAAATTAAAACCTCCGGCAAAAAATTCTGTGTTGCATACAGTTTACATCTTCAGAACATTTCAAGTTTAAGCTTCAATGAGCCAAGTGATTAAGTTGAAACTGTCCACAGATTTGTTTTCCAGGCTGTATGTGTTGGTCAGGTTTAGTGCCAATATTTGTTTACTTAGATTTATGTAAATTCTTAGTTAAGCCTCTATATTTCTGCTCACCTAAGTTACTTTGTTCAGTTAATGTTTTGTTCCAAAAACACCTCTTTTTTTTGTTTTCTTTTCATATACTATGGAAGAGAGAAGCATATTTAGAAGCATTTCTTTTATCTTCCGAATATGAATAAAGGGGTCATCACTCATCAGATACAAGCGATTCCTGAAGTATTGCAATCAAGAGTTTGTATACTTGGGGTTTGTGAGGTAGACTGGGCACATGTATTAGAGTTGTTTGGATTAGACTGGGCACATGTCTTAGAGTTGTTTGGATTGAGTTCTCACAAAATAATTTATAAGTGAAGTTATAAGTTGCTCTTACAAGGTTATGATAGTCTTTTTCTTTGTCAAACTAACTTCTTTATTATAACTTACAACTTGCAAGCCACAAAATGATTAGCTGGGTGGGGCAGCCCCAGCTTATTTTTTTAGCTTATAAGCAACTTAGAAATTGAGTTAGTTTAACCAACTTTAAGTTTATTCAAAACACTCACCTAAAAAAGGTTTAGGTGCTCTGACTTTGTATAGGTTTAATATTTGAGTGTGCATGTATCCTCATCTATTTACTCCTCTATCTTAAAATATTGCTAAGATGTTATGATCTTATGATCATATTTGCAGTGTAACGAGATCAAGAAGATCAACAGCAACCTTGTTGTGATAGGAAAGAGCAAGGTTGATAATGACAAGGAAGATGACAATGATCCAGATGATGATGACATCGACAATGCCGAGGAATCTGAAGGCGAGGAGTTCGAGCAGGAAACCGGTTAGCATCATCCATCCCAAAGCCTTGATATATCGAAAAGAAGATCCTAAAACGCACACGCATCCATGTCTCATCGAATTGCATATATGCAAAATATATAGACTCTGATGTGGTGCTGTTGTATGTTACTAGCGTCGTTACATTATAATGTGTAGAGTTTCAAATTGGCATATGGATGATGACTATACATAACGATCTCTATGTAGCAGCTGACCAGGAATTCAAAGCTTTGATCCAAGACCTGGTCTGAATTTGATTTGTCAACTAATGTTTTGACCCGTTGTCCAGATTTTTTGGAGTTTTGTTTGGCTGTTAAGTTTCCTCTACAACCACGGTCGCTTTAACTAACCGATGATTGTGAACAAGTAGTGAACACAAAACCGGTCTCATATATAGACTCTGATGTGGTGATGTCTTTGTTACAGTACAATTTAGTTATGGATGATAATTAATAGCTAGATTTAATGATCTTTAATTATTTTACTTGGTCTCTGTAGCAGCTGACCATGAATTTAAAGCTGTGATCCAAGACCTGGTCGGAATTGTTTTGTGAACAATAATGTTTTGACCCGTTGGTTCAGACTTTTTGGAGTTTTGTTTAGGTGTTAAGTTTCACTACTTGATGATTGTGATCAAGTTGGGAACAGAATTCTTATTCAAAACTATACTTTTCCTGGTGTTATATTTCTTTTAATGTCTCCTTCCTCAAGTGTGAACATTATTTTTTCAGTGACATGATTTTTAATTACTCATAAACTCTTTTTAATGTTATCTTACAAATTTTAGTTAACCATTATTAATTGGGAAAAGCACCTAATCTCCCTCTAGAAAAGTTCAAAGTATTCCGTTTTTTTTTTTTTTTTTTTGCATATCTTCAACTTGAGTATCAAATCATGGAAAGGTTCCAGGTTTCAGCTACTCCGTCCTTTCAAGGCCTGAAATAATATCAAAAATAAAATAAATACAAATTTATTAGTTTCAATACTTAAAAAAGAAAAAAGAAACGAATATAATTAATATTTGTGGCACAACAGCTCTAACCTCTACACTGCACGGGTTTCGCGCAAAAAGCAACACGCGCCAGTCGATCAGGAAGAGTAACAGCACGGCTCTCAAACCGAATATTCCCTTGATTTACGGACAAAATTGGTTGCCGGAAAATCATGCGCAAATCAGAAAATAAAAATCTCAGGCACAGTTCCACAGGCTCACACTGATTATCGGTTTCATCTCCGATCAATCGAAAAAAAAATTCATGAAATTCGAATTCATTTCTAGGTTTCTCTTTCGTCGTCATCATTTAATTTCAATCTTTCTTCTATATACTGTTATAAGCTGGGGAAAAAAAAGCTTCTGTATGGAATTTTAAGGGTTTCACAGAACAGGTAGAGTCTAGATTTTCCTTCCAAAGGGGTAGAAACGTAATTTTGCGGCGTCAGATTTGACGCCGAAGGGATATCCGACCGGCGGCGAATAGCAGCGGGCGGAGTAGGTTCTTGACCAATTCGGGGGAGGAGCAGTTCCCCC
>JAYMSW010004979.1:0-10467 GCA_036897725.1 Erodium texanum | reverse complement strand
AGTTTTGTTTTAATGAATTTTATGATGAGAAGACCTCAAAATTCATGATTTGATGAATTATTGGACTGTCATGAAATTATGTGTTGTTTTATTATGAACTAGGTGTTGTACGACTCTATATCTTATTAAATAACATGAATGTATATATATTTATAGTATATTAAACCCATAACCTTAAAATAAATAACTATTATAAGAAATGAATCAACCTGTAATTATAACAATAAAGAACTGGAGATTAGACCTATACTGGCGGCCGTCGCTGAGCCGTTGGCTGATCAGCCGTGGATAGAGTGTGAAAAGCGGTTGCGGCTCAACCCCAAAGAGACCAAGGAGAGAGAAGCCCGTACAGCTCGGGGAAGGAAATACTTTGTGACAGCCCAAATCATGAACGAGGTTAGACAAACCAGCCTAGGATAGGGTTGAGCATGATAAGGAAGAGGATTACGAAGAGGAGGAAGTTGAAAAACAAAATGTCTCTGGCAATGTCGTAGGAGACCGAGTCGGGGCTGAGCCTGGAACGAACCACAGCCATCAGTACGAAGATCAAAACAGCAAGCAAGGTTGTGAGTACAACCTTTGGATTGGTTTTTGACAGCGAAGGATCCACCCCTTGGTATATTGTACACAGGATATGAACATTATAACTTTTTCATACGAGCTCTAATTTAGGTTCGTAAGATATCGAATCGAAGGTAACTAAGAGCTCTACAATATTATGTAACTTTCGAGAACAAGGGTGTGCCGTAAGCATACCCTATACCCCTCTGAAACTGCTAACTGTAAAACGTTTAACATATGAAAGAGAATCATCTACATAATACAATATTTAATAATCATACCAAAAAGAGATAACAACTTAGGAGACATTAGTGAAAACTGTCTCTCGGGACGCAGCAAATACTACTCCACTTAGACGGTTCTCATCCTACATACTTAATCTAAGATAACGCTTCTATAAATAATTAACTTATATATCATTGAGTCTGTTTCTAAAACTTGATTAATACATGTTCCACTATTACTAGTGCTTTCATTATTTGTTAATCTAAATAAAGTATTTCACAATAAACACATTAATTAATGGTCTAATTCATGTTCTTTCACATTAACAGTGTATTTCTTTCTTTGACTTGTACTTTACACAGTAAGTCCAAATTAAACAAGAATATCTCATCCAATTTAATAAAATATATACTGACTTTTATGTCACATGTCTTTTTTTTCCAGTTACATGTCTTGTCCTATCATTTTTTGTTATGCAATTGTACGGAATATGTAAACTGGAAAGAAATATATAAAGTACGATATATAAGTGGGTAAAATCTTCTTCGCTAGACCCCACTTCGGACGGCGATTAGGTCGTGACGATGGGTCCAAGATGGTTGTTTTTGTCTGCCCAAAAATAACAGTACTTGATGAACCCATTTAAGTAATGTTTTACGCACATATATACACGGAAAAAAAAGAAGAAGAAGGATATAACTTTATATCTCATTAAATTAAATATCAGAAAGTACATAAAAATACATAATTACAGGAATCGATCCATGCACTCACCACACTTATATATGATAGTATATTAAACCCATGACCTTAAAATAAATAACTATTATAAGAAATGAATCAACCTGTAATTATAACCATAAAGAATTGGAGATCAGACCTATACTGGCGGCCGTTGGCTGATCAGCCGTGGATAGTGTTAAAAGCGGTTGCGGCTCGGCCCCAAAGAGACGAAGGAGAGAGAAACCCGTACAGTTCAGGGAAATACTTTGTGACAGCCCAAATCATGAACGAGGTTAGACAAACCCATCCTGGGATAAGATTGAGC
This sequence comes from Erodium texanum, assembly GCA_036897725.1. Classification (NCBI taxonomy): domain Eukaryota; kingdom Viridiplantae; phylum Streptophyta; class Magnoliopsida; order Geraniales; family Geraniaceae; genus Erodium; species Erodium texanum. The sequence goes on along the minus strand of JAYMSW010004979.1, from coordinate 8,633 downwards.
ATGATAAGGAAGAGGATTACGAAGAGGAGGAAGTTGAAAAACAAAATATCTCCGGCATGTCGTAGGAGACTGAGTCGGGGCTGAGCTTGGAACGAACCACAACCGTTAGTACGAAGATCCAAACGGCAAGCAAGGTTGTGAGTACAACCTTTGGATTGGTTTTTGACGGCGAACGATCTACCCCTTGGTATATTGTACACAGGATAGGAACGAGGATTACGATCACCTTCATCAAGTCCATCAGCTCTTGCTTTTTCATTCCTGTGCAACCAAAATAAACGATTTCATGAGCATGTGAAAATGTGAAGAAACAGGTGCAATTATAATGTTCGAGCTTTTAAGTAATTCGACTCAGTTCAGGTCATGTTAAAACATAGTTTATTTGTACCTATATCCCCTGAGTGGTGTCTATGAGGTTATGGAGACATGTTGTTGGAGAGATGAAGAGACGAAACACATCCTGCTCAACTAGTTTATATGGAAAAATAAACCCGTTGAGAGGATCAATTCGTTCTTAGCTCTCTGTCTCACCAACAACGCCTTGGAAAAAGAAGAAAAAAATAGAGACTGAGAAAAATAGAAGTAACTTGATGACATCGCTAGCACAATTACCTTTATGAGTTGCGGCGGAGGAGGAAAGTGAGCACGGTGGTAGATGAGAGTGGAGAAGGGAAAAGATTTGTAAATTGGAAGAGGTGGAACACTACGTATGAGTATATGTATATGGGGGGGGGGCTTCTTTTCATATCCACACTGTGTAAGTGGTAAGATTGGTTGGTCAACATAAGCATGAAGGGAGGCCCACAGCTCAAACAAGGGGATGCCGCTTCGTGGCTCTATCTCACAACGTTCACGGGGGAAGGGTTTAGAGGTAATTTTATCATTTCACAACCTTTTTTAACAACGTTATTGACGGAACCCCATTTACGATTTTACACGGTCCTATTTTAATAGTTTTAATTATACACGATCCTGTTTTGATAATAAATGAAACTATAAGGTCTTTTTTTAAAGATATCTCTATTTTTAATTAAAACCCGGTATATTTTGTGAGAGAACGTACTGTTATTGAAGCCCATAGCTCACTGGGTCTCAGCTTTCGTAGTTGGGCCAAGAGGCTAACACGGGCTCATGTGTGTCTCTTATTATAGGCTCAACTATTAATAGGTCTCTGATACTCCACGTGTCTCATTGTTATGGAGCCACATTTATTCTGAGCCTAACTTGAAACTAAATATGCTATTATGATTGGTTAGAAGAAAGAGAAGCTGGAATTACATCGTTACCCAAACGCTTCATCCAAAAAATACCAGTCCACGTGTGGCACTTTATGTAATTACAGCTAATCGTGAGGTGATTTTCCAAACCTTTTCGTAATTTATCGTCGATTTTTTTTTCTGCTGGCAAGAAATAAAGCCAAGTAGTTAGTAGCAAAACTGCCACTCCAGTGAAACTGCTCATTCTCCGATGGCGCTTCTCGTTCCTGTCGGATGCGTACGATTAAGCATGTCGCGTCCAGCGCACGTTAGACTGAGAACCACCACTTTTGCTACCCTCTCCCCTCCGCCTCCGCAACGAGTCGACACGGTGAACTGGGTCGACGCGACTTCAAGCTTCTTCGAGAAAGACTCCAGGCCAATCATGCTGTTCGACGGTAATTAGATCAAGCTCGTCTCAGCATCTAACTAATTGGTAGTTTATGGAGTTGTTTCTGTTCATGATTGGAAGCTTGAGACTTCGTTTGGAACCAATTCAGTATATATTTCACTGCACTTGATTCTTGTTTCTCAATTCTCATTTAGGTTGATAGAATTGTTCCTTTTCCTCAAAATTTTCAAATGGATCCTAATCATTTTATTTCCGTTCTTATTGCTATTAAAATTCTGGCTAAATTGTTCTGAAAAGTTGCAGGTGTGTGCAATTTATGTAACGGAGGAGTGAAGATTGTGCGTGATAATAATCGAAAGAGGTTTGTGTTAATTTTACTACTATTAGATTCAAGCCATCATGATTTTCATTAGAAAATGGATCCTAGTTTAGTCTTATGCATTTTGTAGACGAAGGAGCGATTGAATGATTTCGAACAATTTCACTTTGATTAAGGAGTTATTGTAATTGGTTGATAGGCAAATTTCTAAATTCTGATTGATGTATTTTTATTTTAAGCTGCCTGCTACACCTGTTAGATAGGAGAAAATGGAAGGTCAAGAGACCTAATGTTTTGGTTCCATCATGCCATGCTTGCGTAAGTTATTCTGTAATTACATTTTGTTCTGATGGATAAATCTTCTTGCCTTGATGAAAGTTTAGCATTTAGAATTTAAAAGTAAAAGAGCAAGTATGTTTCTTCCTCGAAGGGTAGTAGTTTTTCAAATGACCTATTGCAGTGTATTTTTTTGTTTTGTTTCTTTTTAAATTCTTCGTCATCATTTCCTCCTTTTTCTTTTCATTGTTCAGGAACATCAGGTTCGAAGCTCTCCAGAGTGAAGCAGGCAAGAAACTGCTAAGGAGGTCAGGAAGGGCTCCTGATGATATTTCAAGCGTCGTGCTTGTTGAAAAAGATAGGTATGCTGATAAAAGTTTCAGATTCACAATAAAAGATCAACAGTATAGCTTTTAAGGGTACTGGGTCAAATTCAGTTTCTAGTTGGGCAAACTCATTCTTTCCTTCGCAACTTGGCCTGAAGAGATTGGAGATTATTAAAATTGAGAATGTGGCATGTGTTTTGAAGAAACACTATATGAAGCAGATTATGATTCACTAGTGGTGGATTGCAGATCATATATTAAGTCAGAAGCTGTGCTAAAGATTATGGAATACATTGACATACCTTTCCCTCAGCTGGCATTTTTTCTTCAGTTTGTACCTCTGTAAGTAGTTCTTTATGTTATTCTTCAGTTTCTTTGTCCATAATTGCAGTTTCGAAGTGATATGACCAGCCAGAGCATTCTTATTGTATTTATATTATTGCCATGGATAATTGCAGGTTCATCCGGGATTTTGCATATGACAATGTTGCAAACAATAGATACTCAATATTTGGTCGCTCCGACTCTTGTGAGATATAGAACTATTAGGCATCAAACTTCCTGATAAAATTGTATGTATATTGGCAAACCAAAGATAAATAATATTGATTTGTTAATCTCCATTTGCCTCTGATTAGTATGCAATAGAATTCTGTTAGTAGTTACAAAATCAAATTTCTCAGTCTATGGCTTATGCTAGAGAAGAATATCATAAAGTTAAACACAACCCATTGAGTTCTTTCATTTCTATTTATCTTGTTTGTATCTTCTTACTGACATTTAGAACATTAACATTTCTAACGTACAATAAATTGTTCTATTGATGGATAAGAGAGATACCTTCCGCTGAAGTAACAAGTGATTTGGGTTTCTGTTTTAGCTGTGCTGCCAGAAGTTACCATAAGATTATTGGAAAGAAGCAACATACAAAAGTTAAACCTTTCGCTGGAAGGAACTGGAAATCATACTCGTTATACAGGAGTTAACATTTAACTGATGTGATACACTCTACCTCTTTTGCTACAGGGGTTTATACAAAATTTTGAATGAACAAGTAAATATGTTTGATGTTATACATCTGAAAAAATCTAGACAACGAAGAGTCATAATAGAAGGCTTCACAGCTATACCTATTTAATCGGTCATATTGTGTTTCCCATTAAAACCACCCTATCAAGCCTCTCAGTTTCTACTTGTTTTTCCTGTGCCCTCTGCCACTTATGAAATCAGAGACCTTGAGAAAGATGGAAAAGGATTTTAGACAGTGAAAGATGAATAAGATAGACATAAGCATGCTTATATGCATCGATACCTAACTACTCAAAAGAAATGTCTTGGAACAAGGTTGTTATAGCAGAGATCTTCTTAGAAATTTAGGCATTAGTATGAAAAACTTATTTTCTGCTGATAGTAATATACGTCAGCTGGGAGTATAATGAAGGTTCATCTTTACTTCTGTTATGAGCTAGTTTGCAATATTTTCTTTCTGGCATGCGTTCATTCCCGATTTTTGTGCTGATTCCTGGGATAGGTGATACTTTTTGTTCTATCCTGGGTTGCTGTTCCATTCAGGTTGGCTCCATATTTTCAGCGTGTATTGACTATTCCACTTGTACTTAGTTTCTGTCCGTGTAGTCTTAGAAAGCAGTATCATTGTGAATTTATGAATGTGCCAAGGGTTCTGAAGACGATCTGCTTGGAAGTTTTGAAGAAAGCTTATGGGGCTGCTCATTGCTGGTTACTGGTTAGTGGTTCAAATTGGTGCAAGTTCCTATTTTCTTTCATTTCCACAGTGATTAGATCTTTCTCTTATAAGTTATGTGCCCAGATGCATAAGTATAAGAGTGAAAGAACTGAAGGGTTTTTGTTAATGAGGCATGACTCTCTGATGTATGAGGATTCTAAGAGGCTAATTCTGACATAGGTGTGTTCATAATTTACTGTTTCATTCTATTGATCTGTTTTTGTTCTGCTGCTAGTTTTTGCATCACATTTGATAAGAAAATAGCACTACAGATAGAATAGAAATTTCAGGACTTATCTGAATAAGCACATATATGTTTGAACTTTGAGATGCATCTATGTATACTTGTGTAGAAGCCATGTTTATACTTGACATGTTCAAAGAATAAACTGTTACGACCGATGCAAACGAATCAATTACCTGGTAGTGCTAGATCTCTCTGAAGGCAATTGCTGTTGGTCAGAAAACAATATAGAATAGGCCGCTGCATATCTGCCCAACCCAAATACTGAGAGTTTAGTAAAGTTTGATTTATTTATTTTTTTGGTTTCTTAGTTCAATAGAACGAATGAAAATTATGTAGGCATACCCAGCAATCAAACCCACCAACCCAACACTGAACAACACATACTGATAGATCCTGTATTTGGGTTTCTTATGTTTGACATCATATGCAAGTGGGATATACTTGCTGTTCACGTATCCAAACTGAGGACGAATCAGAACAACAAACCCAAGGAAGAATCCTGTGTACAATCCTCCCAAGTGAGCCGACATGTCCACTCCAGGTATTAGCCCAACAGCTATATTTAAAGCAATGACGGACAACATGCTACAAAGTGATTGGCACTGAAAGAAAGAAACCAGGTAGTTTAATGTCGTGTTCTGAACAATAACATGGCTAATCATTACAAGTCTCAATGACCTTGTTTATGTAAATTGTCCAGTTGACGAGGAACTCAGAGAGCATGGAGCCTAGAATCCCAAAAAGCGCCCCGGATGCTCCAACTGATATAACAGGAGCTTGACTTGGTTCCGCACCAAGGATGGAGGCCAAGCTTCCACCAAACCCAGAAACAATGTATAGGATGAATATTTTTACGGCCAACACAAGTCCCAAGCCATTTTAGTAAGAGTTAATTGCAGATAGCTATTGTGTGCTATAGACGTTTTTTGCACATAACTTTGCAGATAGCTTTTTTTGCCAAAAAATATCCGCGACCCTAATCTCAAAAAATTCCTTTTTTTCGTCTTTTTAATTGTTTTATCTTTTGAAGAGTCTTTTTATATCTACTCAAAATGTTTATTTGAAGTCTTTTTTTTTAGATTGGGGTCTATAACTATCTGCAATTAACCCTCTGAGTAATTTTATTATGATCAGTTTGATAAAATGATGATATTGTCAAAATTTTCTTACAGAACCCGAATTCTTGCTCTAGTGGGATCCCGATGAATAGGAGGCTGATCATGTTAATAGCCAAATGGATAACTCCAGCATGAAGCCACATGCTAGACAGAAGCCGCCATGTCTGACCGAGCTGCACAACATCTCTCCGTTCAAGGCCTCCCATGTATTCAAGCCTGCACAAGTCACATCAATAAAGAAAAGAGGTACATATAAATATTCTTCCAACTCACATATATTGTTGTATAGGATTCTATCTAAATGCACAATGATATGAAAGTTTTAAAGAAAATGAGGGAGAATTGATCAGTACGCGGCGGTGGAAGGGCCGAGGAGGGGGTTTTGGTTGAGGGGTTGGAAGGAAAATCTCCCGAGATAATGGTACAAGATGCAGAGGTAGGGGCCGGTGTTCATGGGGCAATTGTTGACGTACATTGTGTAGCAGAACAAGGCAATGTTGATGATAAAAATGGCGAGGACGGTACAGGGGAACCATGGCTTCGGAGGTGGGGGCGCCAAGTGTTGGGCGGTCGGTCGGATCACGAGGGACTCCACGTCGGATACCGACGACCTCCTCCCCATTCCGAGGAGGACCCGCCACCTGTCTAGCTTCGCTGGTGCCGATTTCCGACCAATGACTCGGCCGGAATGATGATGACGACGACGATGATCAAAATCAAATTGAAAGCGTCCTTGTGTCTGGGTGGTGGTTAAGTTTCCCGCTAATAGAAGTTATGGGTAATTTACCGGATGCCCCCTTTTGCTGGACATATTTACGGACGACCGTTTTGGATTCTAATTCAGGACACATTTCCTGCAAAACTTATTTGCTAAACATATCCGTACACAACTCATATATGATTAGATTCTATTAACCAAAACTTAATCAAGGCGCTCGGAGCTGCAAGATTTAGCTTCTGTTTTGGTGCATCGGTCAAAGAGGATCTACACGCCCATAAATTGTTGGTATCGTAAATTTTACTGGTCAGAATTCAAAGTACGATATTTCTATTAAAGTAATTGCTTAGTAAACTTGAGAGTATGAATCAATTGAACCAAAGATTGTTTATGCTATTATCATTATCTTTGATATTATTTTGAGAAATGAAAAGCGTTTGCTACATTAGTTTTGTATGATATAATCAGTACTTAACATCTCCTAACTCTGTGCAGGACCAGTTCCTCTTTGTATTGAAGCTACGTCAATTAGTTATTGAGGTGAGGTCAAGATGCAATTATCGAGTGCTGGAACGTCATTTTTATACTCTCCAATGTAATTTGGGCTCCGGTCACCACGATGTTCCTACATGGTACACTTTTGCTGCAACTCAGATTTATCGCCGTCTTGTGCTTCGATGTTCCCTTCATGTTCTCGAACGTTACGTTGCTTAATTCCACTGCCGATGTCTTCACCATATGCAAGATAATTGTGTTAATTCGAGTTTAGGTATTGTCACAAAAATATACGAATAAAGTTGGAAAATTGTTACCTAGTTTTTACAAGTGTTATCGTCTAGACAGTAATACTGGTCGATCAAGATGGGATTTTTGGCGTTTTTGAGAGTTATGTCTTTAAAAAGTATATTCCTCACGTATCCTGATCCTCCCTGCTTACGTTTCTTTTTTTATAAAGACGAGATAGTTAAGTATGTGTTTACTCTGAATTCACTTGCCAAGTCTTGATCCTAGCTCGGTTTTGAGTCCCCGTGAAACTGCAGTTTACTACACGAATGTTTTCAACAGCAGAATGTGATCCATTTTTTCCTAGGCTTCCAATGCTGGGATGAAAACAATAATTTCAATAATAAGACAAAAATTGATATAAGAAAAATATGTGTTAATCGAACCTTATACCATGCTCCGGACCACAAGCAACATTGGTAATATTGATATTGTTGGATCCTCCTACGATGGCAACACAGTCATCGCCTACAAAAAGAAAGGCTTCATTTGTAACTATTCATATAATCAATAAACTTCCATCTATGGAGATTTTAATATAGTTTTCAAACAGTATAGGAATTAAATCAGAATTTATTACCAGTTCCAATACTACAGTTGTGAATGTTGACGTGTGTGGATCCAGAAATGCCAATGCCATCGGTGTTGGAGCAATGATGCTAAGATTGGAAACGGTCACATAATTACACTTGCGGATGGAGATATGATTTGTTTGGCTATTTACATGAGTCGTTCCATGTAGTTTACGGTTGTTACACTCTCTGAATCGTAAAGCCTGCATAGCGATGTGTAATTGCAATGACACTTACTAAACATTTATTTATTTTTCAATATTTGAGAAAAATATATATATACTTACGTTAGGCCGTTGACTTGTGTTTTCACCCTGAAAATGAATTCGTAGTATTAGATTAAGAAAATTATTGATAGAATAATTACGGAATGATATAGGACTCACGTATTTTTTCCACCAGACAGAACCACGGCCGTCGAATTTTCCGTTTCCGTTGATGTGAAGGCCGTTGACTTTGGTGAAAGCGAGCCACGAGTCGCGTTTCCCGGTCGGAGTCTTCGGTGCAACAATGTCTCCTTCAATCTGTAAGTTCCAAAAGTCAACGTAAGTTTGGTTGGAAACTGAAATGGTTGTATGTGGGCTTGGGCTGAGGTTGATATGGGCCTACCTGAAGGTTGATAGTTTTGGGTTTGCATGGGCCTTTGAAAGTAGCATAGCTGAACATGAAAGTGCCGTTGGGAATTGTAAGTCTCGATTCGTTGACTTTGGATTTACACGTTGCCTTCCAGCCCTTCAAAATTGCCTGCCTGCATGTGCCCATATCATTTCCCATCAATTTTCTCATTTCCACAAAATGATAATAAATATAAAAAAATGAAAGCTTTACCGTTCTAATCCTGATGGAGATAATACAGTTGTTGTTAGTCTATTTAGGTTATTCCATGTGTAGGTTTACTATGTTGTATGGTTGTTAAATTGTG
>JAYMSW010004978.1:0-10467 GCA_036897725.1 Erodium texanum | reverse complement strand
TGGATACTCTTATCATGGAACCCTAACAGTCACTCATTTTTTATCTTGAACTAACAGCAACTCAATACATCTTTATTTTCTTTAATTTTTAGTGAGTTTGTCCGGCATTGACCGAGTTTCACTACTCGGACCCAGTGTCTACGTTTTCCGAGTACTTAAGAATTTTAGAACACCAGTATTTTCAATATCCCAAGTAGCACAGTAATTTCTATTTTTCTCTCTTCATAACAAGATAAATACACAGGACATAAACGTGGCATCAGTCAGTACGGTAAAGAAAATACAACAAAAATGAAATACATGATGCCCCTGCTAACAGTGCAATGCTTTTACTCTTCCACAATCATCTTGCAACACAACATAAAATACCTCTGAGCTGACCTGGATTTGTCCACAAGCCATTCGACCTAAACATCACCTCACGCGCTTCTTATACCTTGGGGCACCAACAGCAGGTGGCTCTGCCAAGGGGCCGGACCAAGTCTGGATTGGTGCTTTCTGGAAGAAATTGGTGGAGCTAAATGGTACATCAGGGGGATCATAAGCTGGATCAATGTGATGAGACGTGCCCAAAGGATAACCCAGTCCTCCGTCTTGGTGGGGAGGAGGAAATTTTTCACTCTTGCTCTTAGCATTTGCATGCGTTATCAAACGCCGCCTCTGTTTCACAAAAATAAGCATCAAAATGTCAAGCATTGACTGGGCAAGTGCAACCAGGACTTATAGAACATTTCAGTTCTTTGAAAAACATTCTCAGTCACTTCACACAAACAAGAGTATACAAAAGCCAACAAATCATAAATTTATGTCCTATATCACCTTGATCTTCATCCAAACAAATGCTAAACATAAACAGCTGAACCACAATTAATTTCAACTTCCGAATACGAGCAACATGCATTTAGCTATAAAGAATGGCTTGTTAATTGTTCATAGACTTGTAAACTTACAGACAGATGACCAAACACGCTTTACAATTACAAAAGATACACATACTACAGCATTGTTAGTTGCTAAAACACACTGTCTACATACAAGTACTTCAACGAGACAACCCAAAACAACTTCGTTACCATAGTACACAGACAACTCCATATAGGTTAGTGTTCTTCTATTTTAAGCATATCATCAAATATATGTTAGCATATGCAAACAGCTTACTCGTCCAAATGTGTTATCTTCTTTGTTGTTACTAGTTTCCCATAAATGCCCAAGTGATACTTACAAAACATGCTTAGTATTTTAATAAATACAAAATGCCTTTTGCCTAAAAATATGAAAAATAACAATATTGGAAGACGGGGGCTTTCATGCCCCGTATGTGTTAGAAGCCTCGGCAAAATTCAATCTTGAAAGATATAACAAAAACAGCTTATCTGGCATACATCAAGATTGGCTTGAAGTTCAGCATTGGCTTCAGGTGCAGGGTATGCCCTCACAGCTCGATCACGTGTACGTGATTTTTTCACCCCATCAGCGTTAGCTTTGCTGGCAGCTCTCAATCTACACACACATTTTGAGTGGATATAATTCATGTTATGTTTCAGTGGGCACACAACAAAAGGTAAGTAACAAGTATTACATACAAAGACATGTAAAATGTAAATGACAAGAAAGCTAATATAGAACAAAATTGCCTAACTATTCAGGAGAGAGATAAGGCCATTCAGGAGAGAGATAAGGGCTTTGAAGATAAGACATAATAAGATACCTATTAAGAACACATAGAATAAGAGATAAGAAATTAATATCTTTGGAGATAATAAGATTTGAACTCGGGTCTATATGAACCAACTCTATAGTTTAGAAGATTAAAATTGACTTTGCCATGTGTTTTCTATAAAACAAATTTAGTAAGTAATTACGTCATGGAATCTCAAAACATTCAATATTAGGAGTAGAAAGTGGAAAGTGGAAACCTAATTTCAGGTTATATTCACAAACAAATCTACCAACTATGCTTGTACGTAAAAAACCCATCCACCTTCTGGCCTCTTCATCCCGTAACTTGGCATCCATCTCCTTGCTGGGGGGGTACTTTGGGAGGCTGGAAGGTTCGCAAGCATAGGGCTTGGTTGTGAAGAACTGAACAAACAAAAAACAAATAAAGAACAATGTATCTAGATTAGAAGAAGAAAAGAAAGAAATCTTGTTTCTATAAAATGTAAATAAAGATGTGCTGCCCACAGAAGTCTCTATCTGACTTTTAAAGCTAATAACCAACATATTTTATATGGAAATCAAATCAACATTAAGAAAAACAAAACAAAAAAACAGGTAAGGCTGATTGGAGAAGGTCAGGAAGAGAATAGTTTCACTATGTTGATTCTCTGCACACTTTCTCATTTCAATTCCCTAATGAGAAAATCATTTGAGCAGCTGGTACTGTAAATCTCCTTCTCATTATCATAAACTTCATCATAAATTATCCTAAATGTAATCAATGAAACATATGTACACACAGTCAAATCCTTACCTTAGAGGTTCAATTTCACAAATAAATACATTCATACACACAAGAAAGTACAAAGTAAAGACAACCATCTTTACGAGAGTTGTGTATGGAATGCACATAAATGAATTAAATAAAGGTCTTTTACATCATTAAATATACTGATATTATAGCAGTGTTTGGGAACAATACATGTAGCTCCTTAGAGATTTGCAAACCCATTCTTACTGTAGTGCATATCGAAAAACAAAGCAAAGCATCAACAAACAATCATATATATATATAGTTAGACTCCAATAGAAACTACGCCTTAGAATAGAAACCTAGAAACCATCGTTTTGTTACGAAGTATAATACATTTTGTTGGAAACTATAACACATTGAGTAGAAAACTATACATTTTCACACAAGTTTAATAGTTTCCGACACCTGTGTGAAAATATTTACTTTCCAACACAATGTGTTATAGTTCCAACAAAAACGATGTTTTTAGGTTCATATTCTAAGGATGGTTTGTATTAGAGCCCGCCCTATATATATATATTCCAATGTGTTCCGGCTATATTCTAAAATGTTCCAATAATATTTTTGAGCATGATACTTTAGAACTTTGCTTATGATAATTTAGCATTCCAATATCGGAATACCATCGAAACACTAGTCCGAAAAGTAGAAAAAGACATGTTACTCCCCATTGTTCACTTTATTTACAAGATTTATCACCACACATTTGAATCAGTCTCCATTCTTCAATCCTTATATGTCGGTGTAAGATATGTTTTCTAGATTATAATTTAAGGATTGATGTTTAGCTGAACTTATCCCCATATGTATTACGTAGAAACCAAACCTTACCATATAAATCTAATAACTATTTTAAGTGTAATATTATAAAAAGACATTGGTGCCCTAATATTCTCCTTTTCTCCCCAACTGTGCTCCTCGCCAATTGCCTCCCATCTCCTACATTGCGCAATGGAACGATCACCACGAGAACTGTCGTAAACATGGGAAGACCTATTGGTTTTGACGCATTCTACACGTGCCCACCTGGACATAGCCTACCTGGGAGTGCCTCACTGATAAGCTATGCAACTTTTGCACGTTATGGCTACTCAGGCTTGGTTTAGTTGTAGTACAAGTTCCTCTAAGATGAACTCGTCGACGGTAAGTTGCGAAGCCAAATCAAATGCAGCAACCTAGACTTGGCCAGTCACAGAGGAGATAATCGGACACATGCTTAGGGACGGGAGCATGCTTGAGCAAGAGCCACCATCGTCGTTCTTCCGGTGAGATGTTAGAAAATTGAACATCTCTTTTCCATTTTTGTTTTGGGTCATTCAACCAAAAGAAATAAGAAGTGTAGTCATCAAAAAGATTGGGTATATACATTGTTCCAAAATTCAAGATCGATCAAAACTCGACGAGGTTACTTGGGGAGATCTCGTGAGTTCTTGACAAAACTCGATTCGTACTAAAATATTAATATATGTATATTAGTAAGTGTATAATATTAATACATGTCATAGCTTTAAAAATCGCTCGAGGCGGTACGCCTTGAGGCAAGGCGACAGAGAAAAGGTGGTTGGGTCGGGCCTTCCGCCTCGGCGGTGGCGAGGCAGTCGAGGCACACGCCTCTACGCCTCATGTGTGAGGCTTACGCATCAACAGTAATAGTTGTTTGGGCTTCTAAAGCGTGTGGGCTGCAACGAAAATCTGGGATTGGGCTTCTAAAGTGTGGGCTAACACAAAACGTTGTTAAAAAGACAACTTTGGCCCAAAAAAAAACAAAGGGTAAGTATCTAAAATAGAAAAAATAAAACCCTGGCTACCAATTTGTTGAAATCGCGAGCCCTAATCCTCCCAACTGTCCAACATCTACCAGATCCTGCCATTGCCGGTTCTCGCTGTCGCCATTCAATCGTCATCCTCTGGTAATATTCAGTTCTTGAAGCTTTTGAATGTGCTGTTCAGATCTTTTGAATGGCAGGGATTATAATGCAAAGCTTGAACTTTTGAATTTGGGATTTAAGAATGCTACAGTTGATGTTGACCGTACGGTTCGTACCATATGCATTAGTAATAGTATTATTAGTATTGTTTGATTTTTTAACTTTTCTTTTTTGTAATTTTCAGTTAGTAAGCTGTTACACAACATAATGTTTCAAATGTTCAGATCTTGTGTGTGTTCATGATTGTAATGATTTACATGTTATGTTGTAGGGAAAGGAAAAACAATCCTATTCCTAGTGAATGAGGAAAATGAGTTTGAAGAAAGTGATTCAGTGAATGAGGATGGATTAGATGATGAAAATTTGGAGCTAAATGATGATGATGACTGGAATGAGGATGATGAAAGTTTGAGATCGTGAACTTTTATTTATGTTTGAAGCTTCAAGAATAATGACCTCATCCTTTTATACTTTTGTGTTGACGAATAGTATGATTTTAAGACTTGTAATTTCTAATTTGATGATCTTTGCAACTTTGCTACAAAGTTGTGTTTGTTTGAATTACATTAGTTGACATATTATGAATTTTTATTAGGTAATGTCGAAGCTTACGCCTCGGACCGCACACCTTGTGAGGCTACAGAAAAATGCCTTGAGGCATATTTCACCTTTTAAAACCTTGATATATGTTAATATCTTTTGAACAAAAAAAAATCAATTTTGGGTCAGACTTTAGCTCATACATAATGCAACTTAAACTTCACATTTTTGACCTGAAGAAATAAAAGCCCAAGCCGAGTTTTCAATTTTAAACCCACCCTCTCATCTTGGAATCCTAGCAACCACTCATCATCTGGCCGCTCAACATCTTCATTTTCTTTCATTTCTCAGTGAGATCTCCAGACTTTCCGAGGGCGATAATCCCTCCCCGACATATTGCCGAGCCGTTTTGGCTTCCTCTACAACTCCGGCACAGTTTGGCTCTCTATGTGACCAAGATTTGTTCGACGTCATGCATGTCTGAACCCTGAACCGTCCACCTTTTTCTCTCTATTCAATCTCTAAACCTAAAACATGTCTAACTTCTCCCAAAAATCAGAAAAGGAGGCGTTGTGTTTAAAGGATCTGCCGAGCTACCAAATTTGTAAAAGCTAAAACGATTAAGGTTTAAAGTACTAAGTGGGCTTGACCCAAATCTATTGAGTTGATCAAGCAATGACCATGTTGACTGGTTTAAGTACTCGGGAAGAACTCGAGGAATACTCATAAGTTTTAGAACACTGGGTATATAGAATGGGAAGTTGTGATCCACTACAGCTCGCTCTTTCTGATATTTGAAACTAATGTCACATGGAATGAAAACGTATGGTTATGACACATGACACATCATATGTTATTACATAAGTTGGAAACTAGTATTATGTAAAATGTAAAGGGGTGTTTGTGACACTGAAAAGGGTTGTTGTCAACTTTTGAAACTAGTATGATATGAAATGGAAATCGAGAATACATGATTATAACATTAGAGTATTAAGTGGAACATTCTTTTTTCTCTAGGTCTTCTGTACTTGAGATCTTAATAGTTTTGCTTTCTTTCATTAAGAATTTCAAAGTTTAGTGTAAAAATAAATCAATGTGTGTTCATATTTTGATTTTGTATGAGGTTCTTCGATTTTTAATGTGGGTTATGTGCAGGTACGTGAACAAGATGGGGAGCGCAATGGGAAAAACCTTTTCCTATCAACAATGAAGTTCTTCTCCATTGTTGAGGTCATGGATTTTAGGAACTTTGTAAGTTTTGGAATTGCAACGTTGGAAAGTACACTTACAACTTTTGGAAAGTGTATTATGAAGTTTTTGAACTTGTATGGTTAACAGTAAAAAGGTACACATAAAACTCTAGAAAATTGTACTATGAATTTTTGGAACATGTATTCTATCTGTTAACAAGCACACCTAAAACTTTTAGAAAGTGCTCTTTGAAGTTTTGGAATATGTATTGCTAATTATTAGAAAGTACACTTAAAACATTTGGAAAGTGTATTATGAAGTATTGAAAAGCTTACTTCAAATTGTTGGACGTGTATTACAAACTATTGGAAAGTGAATGTGTATAACGAGCAATTGGAACATGCATAAGAAATTGTAGGGAAATGCCTACCAAATATTGTCAAAATCCGGAAACTAGAATAAATATTATTTTTTTTGAAAGAAGAATAAATATTATTAAATCAGTATTGATTAAATAAAATTGACTTTGTTGAAATTTCAAAACTACCCTTTTAAATGATTTTTTGATATATTTTCAATAAATATGGCTAAAAATATAGATGCATTGAAATCCAATGGGTTAGATGAGTTTTTGTGTTCTTATGTCAAGATGGGTTTGTACCTGATGGTGTATCTATTTATATACTAGTCCAGGTAGTGTTTGGGTTTTTTCTTAAGGGCATAGGAATCACCTATCCTTTGTGTTTGTATTATGAATCTTGCATTTGGACTCCCATTAAATCGATTACATACCCCTATGAAAATATAATTGAAAACAGAAATAATGGGAATATCATTGTAATTTCCCTTCCTAAACTCTGATTATCTTCAGAATAACCTAAATTCTATCACAGTGACGTTGACAATAAGCACGGAAAAGAAAAGGTGCAGACAAAAAATAAAAGGGAGCAAATGGCTCACCTCACTCCTCAATGCAGCAGTAGCAGTTTGACGTTCAGAAGGGTCAATTGCAAGAAGAGTCTCAATTAGTGGTAGTGATGATGGTGGAAAATCTTTAAATGTCTCTGCTATTGATTGTTTGTATGACTGTTGGGGCTTGAATATGGTTGCATGTGGCAACTTTGACTTCTTCCAATATTCTTCTGAAGGAGATCCACATAGCTTGAATATCTTGTGAAGCTGTTCGACCTATAGTTGTGTGAGGGAAAATATTAGCAATAGCAGAAAACCTATGAAAAATGGTTACAACAATTATTTTCAGATATAATGAAAAAAGAAACATATGATATAATATTTAATGAAGACATGCTCTTGGATGATAAATATTTGGCACAGCCCTTATGTATTTATGAATGTCACAAAACTACGGAGAGTAAATGGTATCATACAGATATGATACCAGAGGAGTATAAAATGCTCTAATAAAGGGGCAGCTTTTCTGGACGGGAGGTAAGAGGTTATACTTAAAGATTCGTTTTCAGACTTTCTAGTTTAGAATAGAGATATATTCCTTTTCAGGGTCAATCTAGCCCTGAAGAAAGCTTCAAGAATTTTATAGTAAGAGATCAAGCAGTAGTACGAGGATTAGCTAAGAAGTAACTTTCAAAAAGATTATAGTTGAGAGCAAGTGTAATGGATATGTGACCAAGCCTGATCGACTCGACTCTTTTCCCTGATTGAGACTGGAAGGCAGAGCTAGGGGAGTATAAGCAACCAATAGCTCCATTTACATGACGTCATGTCAGAGGTACTTGTGGATTCAAAGGTACAAGAAAGTTAACCTTACAACTAAATTATATGGGTACCATATTCAACAAACCATATTAGAAGAAAGGGCATCATAAGGTTGGCTACCATGTATATCTTTGTACATATTGACGACTTGTATTCTTTTCTCATCTTGTTCTAAAGCTGAAAAACTATGTAATTATTGAATGCGAATAGAGATGTGCATGCAAAAATCAAGGTTGCATTAGTGAAAACTCGAAGAGGCAACAAATAAGGATCTTTTGACTAATCGGGGTGGGAAAAATCGTTTTGTATTAAATATATATTTTAATTCAATATATATGAAACTGAATTCTATTTGTAAAGTGAATTGAACTTGCTATCGGTAATCTCTTTAAAAGTTCATGCTATGCACGATCTTTAAGTACACTTTAGAGTTGCATATGAAAAATAGTTGACCATGTTTGACCGATTTACACTTATCGAACTCGGTAAAAATCAGTCAAAACTTGGTGGCTAGGTTTCATTGAGTTATCGGGAGATATCAGGATTAGAACACTAGCAAAAATTAAATATAGTGATGGCTTCCAAGAATAGATATGAGAGCATCTCCAATACACTCCCTACATTAGCTAAAAAGTTATTGTAGGGAATCAAAAAATTTAAAAGCAACTCCAATGGCACTCAATACATTGACTCCTTACATTATAATTTATTTTTTCCCTCCTCACATATAGGGAGCTCCCTACATTTTATCCACAATTTTCCATATTATTTTCACTCTATTCTGTCTCATTAATTATAATATTGGAATTTTTAATTCAAAATAATCAATGTAGTTTAAATGTAGAGAGCATGATTGGAACAAAAATCCAAAAAATGGCTAGTGACTCTATGTTAACTTAAATATCGAGCATGATTCGAGATACTCTAAAATAGTAATTTAATGGGATGAAGGATGTCCTCTACCAACAACGCAGCAGGTTATGGTCATGGAGGTGATATAAAAAATTCTTGTTTCAAATAAATCATACATCTGAATAGGTCTAGCACAAAAATTGATGAATAGATAGTACTAAATGAGTACTCAATGGAAGCTAGAAGAAAAGTGACAAAAGCACCACTCATATCGTCTAAAAAGAAAATAGAAAGAGAAGTACCTAAGGAGCAATTTGAGGAAAACAAATAGATCTTGTAGTATTCCTCTTAAGAGGAGAGAATAATAGAAGAAAAAACTCATGATTTACGACTCCTCCATGTTGTCACGTGTGAATACAGGCAAACATTAGTGTATATGGTCTTGCAAAACGTGGCCGAAACTTACTCATGCTAGAAAAACACTTTTTTTTTTTTTTTGCTTTAAAGGTAGGAAAAATTACTTCCACTATTCTAATTTTTACCTTCTCTGCAGTACAAATTTGAAGAGAAATGAATGTCGCTTAGTCAAAATGCATATGAATGATGAATCTAATCGGTTAATATATTTTGACCAGGCTAAAAGTCAAGCTCAATACATATTTGTTGTTGGTTTGAAAGTAGCTAGTTAGAGTAGTCTACAAACAATGGAAAGGAATTTCCTTAGATAAATTAGTGAATTATGAAGTCACCTCAGTACGACCAGGCATGATTGGTTTACCAGCCAATAACTCAGCAAGAATGCAACCAGCACTCCAGAGATCCACACCCACACCATAATCAGTGGCCCCAAGCAACAACTCTGGGGGTCGATACCACAAGGTAACCACCCTACTTGTCATAGGCTGCTTGTGATTCGGATCAAAAAAGGATGCCAATCCAAAATCAGCAATCTTAAGCACTCCACCTTTGTCAATCAGAAGATTTGATCCCTTGATATCCCGATGCAACACATTACGGTTATGACAGTGTTCAAGCCCTGATAAAAGCTGGTGCATATAACATTTCCCCTGCCGTGTTTTGGATATTCAAGCTCCTAGAATAAATAATTTGAGGAAATAAGCAATCATGAAGTAAAAGAAAATTATCTTAATACCTGAGATTCCGTGAATTTGATTGTTGGGCTCGCGGCAAGTCCAGCCAAATCATGATCCATATATTCAAATACAAGGTATAAACTACACGACATGCGTGATGTTACTAGCCCTTCCAATTTTACGACATTGGGATGATCCAAGAAGCGTAGTATCAAAATCTCCCTAGCCATAAATTTGACACTCTCCGGCTCTAAATTGTCAAACCTAACCTTCTTTAGTGCCACAATCTTTCCCGTCAAAGTATCTCTTGCTTTGTATACATTACTGTATGTTCCTTGCCCAATCTGATAACCATAAATACTAATATAAGATGATCAACAACAGAAATCATGACGCCATTTTTTAAAGATAAAAGCAAACATAGAAATCATAAATTTCTGTTTATTTCATTTTCTACAAAACCAAACAAATAAAATTTGAAACTTAACTACCCTGAAAAAAACAACTTACAGTTTTACAAAATTGGGTCAGTTTTTTTTTTTTTTTTTCATAACAAGCAAAGATTAAAGCAGCAACCAGAAGCAGCTTATATTTTCAGTCATAAACGCATTTAGCTGACACATTACCTTGTCAAGCTTCTCAAAGGTATCGG
>JAYMSW010004977.1:0-10467 GCA_036897725.1 Erodium texanum | reverse complement strand
CTGGTCTGTGGGACAAATATTTTCAATTGCAGGAACTTGCTAACAAAACCACAGATCCGGTCGAAAGAGAGACACACCGAGCCGCCATGAAATCGTTGTCCAAGATGCTCGAGAAGTATTAAGTATGTTTTATTAATAATTTTTTTTATTAAATTATGTAGTTTTTTTTTATTGTTATGAAATGATTAATAATTTTTTATTAAATTATGTAGTTTTTTTTTATTGTTATGAAATGAAATTTCTTTTAACTAGTCTTTATTTATTATATTTATCGATTTAAATGAATTTTGTAGAAAAATACATTCTGAATTAAAAAAAAAAATAAAATTCAGAATCTACTAATATTCTATTAATCAGGTTAAAGCCTATTATGAGACACTTTTCACTAATCAAACTAAAACTCACTTTTCAACCTTCTCTTTTCTCGAAATAATATTTTTTAATCAACATTTTGCTGATGTTCCTGCTAATTAAACTAAAGACATTTATCTCTGAAATGAGCTTCTCCGTGAAGTCCATCTTGGTAGACAGAACCCTCTCGCAGCTGCTCCTTCTCCATGCGGTGCAATGCCGAACTCGATGCTCCTCGCAGTTTCTCCGCTCTCGTAGATCCCTTGATTTTGGATGGTTCTATTCATCTGTCGGGGTTGGTGGTGGTTCTTGCTCTGATGTCGGGCGTGTTCCTTCAAAGAGTTCCAAATCAACTTCCATTAATTCTTCATTAGTCGGAGAAATAAACATTTCCACATCTGCTGCCGAGGCTTTTGAAGACATTCCTGATGATTTTAGGGTGAGTTTATTCCGATTCCAGTTCTGTTTCATAATTATGTTTGTGTGTTTCTAATGGGATGAATGGAGCAGCTGATGATTGGTATGCTGAGAAGACTTTGAAATTGAACTCCGACCAGCCGAAGTATGTACTATTGTTAATCCGGTAAGTAGCTGCGGTGGTTGACGACTTACTGTTAGCTTATATGTGTTGTGTCTTTACCACTCTTTATTCTAATCCTACTTATTGATTCAGTATACCAAATATGTACATTTTTTGTTCCTATCTGTTTCTCTCTTTTTCTTTTAAATCGTATTGAATTGATATATGTTTGATTAGTTTTAGTCCATCTATTGAGTAAGATGACTAGAATTTACATGCTCTTACTTTAATATGATTTAAGCTAACTTAGTTGACCATTTTAATGATATGTTTGTAGGAAAAGGAGATTGGAAATCAGAGGAAACATGTAGCAAGGCACAAAGTAAGGAAAAGGAGTTGGATTTGACAAAATCTATGTCTGCAATAACCCATCCAAGAGCAGATTTGGCATGTCCTCTGGTATTCTAGATCCTTAATGAAAAAGGGGAGCTTGGACTGCAATTGAGGCATTAATTCTCAGAAACTATAACAACATTCATGGACAAAGAAATTGAAAAGGCATTCCCAAACTTCTTGGTAAGCTCATATATGTTTTCTTGAATGGGAAGCATATAATGACTTATCTTCTTCTAATTTTACATTCTTATGGCTCAAGAAATGAAATGATAGTGATTAAATTATTGTGTATATTGTTTGGTTGTTTTATAGATTTTCTTATGAATTGATTGCCGATTTTTTTTAGAGGAAGACTTATATTTGGTCCGGACGCGAGGTCAATACTTCTTACAGCTTTTCTGATTGTGATTCCAGTAATTAAGTTTGTGCTTTTGTCTCTCGAAGCCTCATCCTCGAATTCCAGGGGCCGGACCATCTTATCTTACTCATATGCATTGTCTTCATATATGCGAGTTCCTCTTACTTTAGCTCTTTGTGCAATGCCTTTGATATACTAATTCTTTAACCCTCTTTATATTGTTATGTTGCGAAGTTTAAATAGATGTTTTGTTATTATATTTTTTTAAAGCTATCCAAAAGGAGAAAAATGATATTTTTTTCGATTCTCATTTCAGAAGTAGCAATATAAATTTTTCCTTCCAAGAGTATGAAAAAAATGGTTTGATATTTCTAGGGGAAAAGATTAGTCACTTAGTTGTTCATTTGACTCATTCGAATTTTTTCTTTTTCATATTTGAAGCTAATACTTGAAAGTTTGTAATGTTGTAGCTTTTAATGTCTAAATGAGAAGAGAATCATTCAAAAAATGTAAGCATTTCAGATTTCATGAAGTTTTTGACAGTACAACTTGCAAGCATGAATTCTTTTTTTTTTTTTCTCACTAGAAACATTCCTTTCATATTTTTCATTTGATAAATATATTGTGATAGTTATCTATCAATTTAAGTTATAATATGGATCAGATTACAACGAATAGCGAGAGAGTATCTTTTCGAGAGTAGATTCATGAAAAACTTCCATTCCGGATTCAAATTCTGAATCTCCTATTTGTCATGCAAGTATTATATTCGATTAAATTGATTTCTTCAATCCAATGCAATTCGATTGCTCTGAATTTCTCAATTTCCCGTCTTCAACCTCTCTATTGTTAGTTTTATACACATACATGCCTAACCCTTTTATGTATATGTCATGGAAAGAGATAGCTCAACATGTTTAAATAGTTACGTTTTACAATAGAATATATCTACCCACAATAAAGCCTCTGCTGGAGATGAACTTAGAGAGCCTAGAGAGGTTCCTGAAGTGAACAAGAACATGGATGGTATGCTTTTATGAGAAACATGTTTATCTTTGCAGTTTCATATAAAGCATAGTCTCGGGTGGAGATGTTTGAATTTGAAAATTTGCTTAATGGTCCATACTAGCTTTTCCATTTAACCCAGCCAAACTCTGGATGGGTGTCTCATACTCTTATTCCATTTAGAACATGATGAAGAATATATAGTATGCAATAAAACGTTGTTATTAGTTATGAACATTTTGCTCAATCCAATTGGAAACTTATACAATTTATTCTTTGTAGGGACATGGCAGACTTATGTGGTGAAGTAGTTATAATTGTTTGATTAAAAAATAATTTAATTCTTCTTAAAAATAAAAATAAGATATTTTGTCTTTTTTCATGGTGATTTCTTAGTGCAATCAGGAGATTATGCAGTGCAAATTGGGGCTACAAGTATCATCAGACAGTGCATCATCCATAGCATTAACATCATAAGGGACAAGTGCTAAGCAAAAAGTTCAGTGTAACATATACCAAAGTGTTAAGTTGGGGAGGATTTCAGAATGAAACCTTCATCTCAAATTCAAATTGCATCCATGTTGACTGCTTTACTTTCAAAGTTTTGAGTAGTGCAACATATACCAATTTAGTTTATCAAGCAACAGTTTCAATACTGTTTATATCCGAGATTGTGATAGATACATGTTTCACTTCAAAAATAAATTAATATGCACATGGCACTAAAGGACTGCACTGTAGTTAAATCATACGAGAAATAATATAGCAGAAAAGAACATTACTAATAGTTTATCTTCGTTTTCCACTCTTGTTGTAGGGTTGTGTCAGATGAAGCAAAAGAAAAACTGAAGGAGCTAGGCGTTGATTAAGTGTTCACAGAAAGCCAACTAGATGTGAAGAATGTCAAAGCTCTATTGGTATGGTTATTATTGGTATAAATAAATCATATATTTGAAAATTTATGAATGTGGGGAAGCATGTTTTAGTTATACTGACAAACATGAGTTTTTGGACGTGGGAATTGGAGGACAATTTGCTTGAACTATTATCATGTACAACATCAATATCAAAGTTAATTGGGAAGTCAGTACATAAATGACTTAATTCTCTTAGGTTTGGATGGCTATCATGTAGACGTCAACATCAAAGTTACTTTGTTAATGGCATGATAGCTAATTGGAAGTCAGAGACGTACCCATCTTACAAACAAACGCATGCTTCTTACCTTCTGCTTCTGCACAAAACAACAAAAGGATTAGGGAGAGGATTAGCTTCTGCTTATTTGTCGCGTCTTCGTGAAGTCATTGCAGTCCATTTGTCGTCGTCTGGTAAGCCCTCACCAACTCTTCTTTGACTCTCTATTGCTCCTCTAAGTTAAATAATTGAATCTTCTGTTTGGTTCGCGGGAAAACTGGGAAAATTCTTATTGGAGCTGAGAAAGCCTAATGCAATGCACTCACCATTCTTTCTCCACAACTGGGTCCTTAGAGATTGGGTCAGTTTTGTATTTCTATCTATGTGACCAAAACTTATAGCTAACATTTGGGAATTTTGTGCATTTTCAGTATATTGGGAGGAAGGTGGAGATGCAATCAGTTCACGGAGAATCTAGCCATGTTAATGAAGAATCTCAGTTTTTATATATATATATATTTGAAATGTTTTCATTGATTAAATTGAATTGTAAACTCAGTATTGATTTGGGTATGTGTTGGATTTTCAGGTGTCAATCTTAATCAACTCCCTTCTTTGTCTCTATCACCGACGCGAGTTTGCTTCCAAATGGAGATTTGGAGATGGATCTTTGTTGGGGTTCTTTGTGCTTCCTTGGCAGATGCTTTAGGGCTGATTCAAAATCGACACGCTAAGCGTATTTCGGGTGGGTTTGTTTCAATTTTTCCACTTTACTGAGTTTTAAATGTTCATAACTGTTTGTTCATTGAAATTTCCATTTTTTTATTGGCTCACTGGTTTTGTACTTAATTTTATCATCCAAATTCAGACAAGCAAGGCGGGTTTTGTAACTACGATATAAATGTTCTAATTTCAGCCTTGGAGGAGAAAGGAAAGAGTTGTCTGGCATGATCGTCGCAGCAAGGCTTCTTCAACAAATATAAATAGCTCTAAGGTACATTGATGGACATTGTGCTTAATATTCCCGTTCAACAATTTGGCGGTCTTTGGAGTAGGCATTGAGTCACAATGAAAAGAATTGAGCGTGTTTGTATAATTTGGTTTTGTTGATCGTGAATAATAAAGAGTGAGTTTTATTGCTTGGAATTACCTGTTGGATAAACTTTCTGAATTTGCGTTTAAGGAACCTATGGTTAGGATTGTATTGGTATTGTATTAATGTGAGAAGTAATTTCTTGAAGAATTCAATTTCAGGTCATTTCTTTTCTGCTTATCTCTCATGTTTCCGTATGACATTATTATATACTAACCTCAAGCATTATCATTATATTATTTTCTAGTAGTAAGGCATTGCATAAGAGCAAGCCTCGGAAGAGAAATGGGGAGGGTAATTTGTGTGCTTTTTGATAATGATGTGTACTTCTTTTTAATTTGCGCTGTTCAACTGTGAAAATGATTCTTTATACAAAGTATTGATTATAGGAAATTGCGCAACGCGCGAGTCCACACTAGTGTTAATAAAAAGAAGTTCAAGGTTGCAATATTATGCGTTTTTAAGTTGAAGATTACAATATAATTTCTGTCGAGAAGGAGAAAAATGACGTCAAGTCATCACCCCTCTTTTTTATTTTTATTAGTATTCATTATAAGAGAGGCAATTTTGACATTTTGCTTCTAGTTTTAGTTAAGTTTTGGAAGTTTGGTGTGAAAAAAAGTAGTTCGGGTTGCAATAATGCGTTTTGAAGTTGAAGGTTACAGCAAGATTTTATTCAAAGGATAAAGGTGCAACATTTTTTTTTAAAATGCAAAGTTGTAATATTTAATTATCCATACTATCTTTAACCATTTTATACTTTTTAAAAGAGGCGAGACAATAGATGGTAAAACCTGAGAAGAATCAGTCTCACTACTAGTCTGCACTCCATATATTTTTTTTCCCACAAAATGAACTTGAATTCTTAAAATATGTGGATGATGTGTTCATTACACACAATTGATTCCAAGTTTCTACAAATCTATTCCAACCAGCTGAGAAAATTGAAACAGTAAGTGCATCCATGTTCTATCTTCGTAGCCAATACAAATCTCTACAGGCCGACTATAAACTGGTACAGTTAAAAAATTACCTATAATTGCAAGGCCATGAAGGGGACCCAAGAATTTATATGAAGAATTTCAGCTCAGGGTCAGCAGGTTTCTTTGCTGTTTGATTCACCAATAAGGTCACTGGACATGGCCGAAGGTACTCTATGGCGCTTCAAGATTCTGCCAGTAGCAATTTTTGCCTCCTGATAACTTAGCGCCATGACCCTTTCCTCATCCAAATCAAACCTCAAGCTCTCTTCACTACACTTCTCCACAAGCTGACATAAATGCTTCAAATTTTCAATTTCCACCCCATTCACTTTTTTAACCTGTTTATTTTGTACACAAGTCATGAAGTATCAGCAAATTATGGCAGCATGAGTGCATACATGTCTCATTAAGTTACTGATAATCAAGCTGGTAAATAAAACAGAACCTGTAGTTCTGCCAGACGTTCATAACCTACATTGATATCATCCATCAGTACCTGAACAAAGAAAGGATTTGGCGTTAGATGTTCCTGACAGCTTTCTCAGGGTTTGTCTTGAGCACATTAAATGTAAATAATACATTACATCTTAGCTTCATCATCTGTGGAACAACAAGGAATTAAATAAAATTTGTCTTCCCCAAAATATAAATAATATATTTCTCAACATTTATTCCACAGAAACTCTATCGGTTTAACTTCCATAAGGTTCCAGCTTCATATTGATTCACAAAGGTTCCTCAAATACAAGAGAGAGAGAGAGACCTGTGAAAGGATGACAAGTTGTTCACCAGCCTTTTTAGGCAGTTCCCTTAGGCCACGCTCACATAATCGTCGGGGTGAGCTATTGTACCAGTCTTCTCCATACTCATGAAGATATGGCTGGGTGAGTGGAACAAAGACCAGACCAGCAAAAATGTAATAACTAGGAAGTTTATCAAACTGATGAACTGGAACTAATGGTTGCAACTGCAAAACAAGCATAACATAGTATAAAAGTGTAAGACAAACTGTTGAAACAAATCCGCATATGGCAATGCATTTCCAATAAAGCAACAATTCAGAAGTTAAATGTCCACACACTAATTATCTGAAAACCCCCATTTGGAGAATATATTTATCGATTTATCAAACAAAAGAATATATTTATCGATTCAATTTTCTTCTAACGATGCAAATAGATATCATGTACATAAGCAAACAAATACAATTATTACATATCGCATTTCAGCTGCAACCTTTTCCTATTTGTAATATATACATAGGAGAAACTCGGGTGAGAACCAAAGGCTGGAAAGTTAGATATGAAAACTAGAAACTAATCATAACCATTGGATTACAATTTTAACATTGAGTTTGGAAACATCTCAACCTCAAGAACTCTAATCCAATGGACACGAATGGTTTTTTGTTTTCACTTCAACCTGATTGTTATTCTATATATAAAGTAACAATCAAATAAAAACTCTTCCTTAAAATGAAAACTAGAAACTATCTGCATTCACTGGATTCTGTTATGTACAGAAGGCAACCAAGCCTTATTCCTACTATAGCTTGATAACAGGGTAAATAAATGAGTTTCGTTTGACAGTAGTTTCCAACTCAAATGCCTTTTCCTCTCTTCAGTACCTTTTACTTTATCTTCCTTGTTATCGTTGCTCACATTGGAAATATTGATAACTTTATAGCTTCAAGAATCACTTCCCATATTAGGCATCTGATTGCAGCAAATGACTCATCTTATTCGGAAATTCCTAAAAAGTAATGTAATAATTACTTACAGGGCGCAGGGTGATCTCAAATTCATTCTCTTTTCCACCCCTGAGAATTCTTATAATAGCTGTTTCATTGGGCTTCTTCATTGATACTAAATGATCAAATGTTATCCGCTCTCTGTTCCGGAAAGGAACTGCAAAATGTGTAAAACAAATGAAACTACATATGAAGATGATCAAAAACAAAACAAAAATCCCTATAACAACGAACAAATTCAAAGTAAAATGAAAAAAAACTGTCCTTTTTGTTGGAAACTGCCTACCATACATCCCATGTTTAGCTCTTGGAGGGGATTAGATGTGGGGAAAGCAAAAGTTAAATCTGGGCCTTTGGATCTACTAATCCAACAGCCCAGATTGGTCCTAGTTTGCACGTTAAAAGGGGGTTTGTACATGAAAAGCTACTCTATATATAAGTCTCACCTAGACCCAACCAGGCTCGCCTCCCAAACTCGCACCCGTCTGACAAGGTCCAAGTTGGCCCATCGATTATGTCCGCCCGATTTTCACAAAACGGGTCGGGCATGTTGAGTTGGATGTCTAGACAGGCGCCAGACCCGACTTTTGCAACACTGTTGTAGGACGACAAAGCACATATGGGGGCTTGCTCAATATGGAAATCCTTTTAGAATGAAACCACCAATTATGTTTAGATGTGACTATCAGTGCCTAAAGTTCAGATAACTAAACTGAATTGTAGTTCCGTAGAGTCCATAGGAATGAAATATTTCACTAAATATAATGCTTGCTAGGATATATAACATAAATAACGTGGTTATCTTACAATGAGATATCAAGAAAAGTAAGCAACAAACATTTACCTGTTCCATCATTGGCTATAGGAACACCGTCGAAAGCAAGGATGATGTCATCCTTCTTCAAGATTTTATGCGCATCTGAAAGAGGGTTAATTTTATTGACAAGTACCCCAGTCATTTCAGGTTGCATTCTGTAGTGGTTTCGGAGCTGAACATTTTCTGTAGGTTGGCATGACAAACCAAGGGAGCAGAACCCAACATATTTTCCTTTCTCTTCAACTCCAGCCATAAATTGTTTTATTATTGGAACAGGAATTATATACCTGTAAAAATCACATATGAGGAATAAAATATCAGCTACGTTTTTGTCATGTAATATAGTGCAAACACAACAATGGATAACTAACAACTCATTGACATCTGATACCAAGACTTGCAATCAATTTCAAAAGAATTATTGATAATCCCATCAAATACAATTGATGACCACCGATGGCAAGGGAGAAGACTTTTTGAAAGTAGAGGTAACAAAGGCTGGATGGTCGGTATACGACATATGATCATATGTGCAACAACTAAAAAGACAAAAAGTAACATCATTAGTATTGGGTAACATGGTTTGGACAAACAAAGACAATCCACAACCATCTATATAGTTAGGTTTAAGAGCTCAGACAAATAAATATCGAGCATGCTTTTAAGGATTTAGGAAAAACAATAATACAGATTGAGTCTCTTCACAATAATTAACTAAAGATCATTGTCTTGTCATCGCGTGCCAACATACCCAAAATTACCTAACTGTTATGACTCACCCAATGTTCTCTGCACCGGAAAGGTTTTGGAAAGCTACACCAGCAACTTTATCACCCATGATTGCCGGGCCACCACTATTTCCTGGATTAATAGCAGCATCAATCTGTATCGCCATTAGCTGAGTTGCACCGTGTACGTATTGTGTAGGTTCAACTCTAGAGACAACACCTTTAGTAACAGAAATATTATCCCCACCTGCAGTAAAAACACTCAACAATCAACATGCTGCAGTTTCCTAATGAATGTAGATCAATGTACGGATAAGGAAGTTATAATTTATGTGTTGCTCTTCAACATGTTTACCTTGAGGATATCCAACAACAGCAACAGCTTCTTGTATAAACGGAATGTCTCCAAGCTCCAAGGGATTCATTCCTTCCCAGAATTCTTCACTTTCAACAACAAGAATAGCCAGGTCACATTCATGACCAACAGCTTGAACTTCTGCTTTATACTTAGTTGGAGAACCGTGCTTCCTTACTAGCACGAATGTGTTATCGGCAACTACATGAGCATTTGTAATAATCCTTCTGCCCGAAATAACAAATCCTATAATGTGATCAAAACAGTTTACAGTCACCAGACATCATATAGAAGAAGGAAGCAAATTAGGCAAATGCAATTCATTGCATATTTCAAAATGCCCAAGTAGGATAAAATTATACATCCAATTAAAGTATAGATAAAAGCATCCACACTAAACCTCCAATATTTGATCTGCAACTTTGAAGATAAACTTATAAAGTAATATATGCAATCAGACTAGTTCATTTCAATGTGAGAAGAACTTGAGTTAGAGAATAATTAATCTCAACAAACTGAGAAAAATTTGAAACCACTATCTAATTACTTCCGACAATCGACAGAGAATATGTTTTGTGTGGCCGAACCCTAGGCTTCATCTGCCTTGGCAATGTCATGGAATAAACCCATATACAAGAAACTTGAAAAGTAGCAATTTTGACAATGGAAAAACAATGCTTAAACAGCTAGCACAAAATGATCTCAAGGAAAAGGGCAGGAACCGAACACAGCATATACTAAAGAAAAGAAAAATAGTTACCAGAACCCATGGATTCGCGTTGGGACTTATTCTGCCATGGAAGGAAGTAATTGGGGCTGCTAGAAACGGTGAAGACTTTGACTACAGAATCCAATGCCAGCTCTATTGCCAAATACGCATCTGTGGTCCGAAGCGGCGGGGGCTGAGGCTGCGGCCTCCGTGGCCACCGCGGCAATCTGATTGCCACTGAGGCACTAGGCTTGACGTCGCTGCAATG
>JAYMSW010004976.1:0-10467 GCA_036897725.1 Erodium texanum | reverse complement strand
AGTAATCTAACAACAAACTTAACAGAAAAACAGATGGTGATACGTTTTGAAAGGTTAGTAGATCGAAAATACACTTTCAAACGTTTGTGTAGTTACTTGAAAATAGCGTGTAGGTTTGTGTAGTTTTTTTTGTAATTAACCTTCATATTTAAGTCAATGAAAAAATCGAATATTTTGAAGGTTTTTTTTTTTGCATATTTTTTATTATGCTCACACGTATAAATTCATAAGAACAGTCACTGAGTGTCCACAAAATGTATTATAAAATTATATATTTGCATATAATTTATAAATTAATGTAATTATTTTTTAAATAATATTTATGATACGATGTGTATTAAAACTAATAACACTGTTTGATATAGATATTCTTTTATCGAGTGTTGTACGAATTTATGTTTCAAAATATCATGGCCCTTAATTCAGCTTAGTGTATTAATAGAAAATCATTATTATATCAAATATACATTAGATGATTCATAAAAATAGCATTAGTAGGAGTTTTTCTATTTTGATGGTTCTTTTTCAGATATAGAAACCTTCATGATAGCTTCACCGTTTATGTATATTATACCAAACAAAATAATAAAAAATGGTGGATTAAGATTTTTTGGAAATATTAATCAAGACAAATAATTACCACTTTATCATTAAAGTACTGTAAACCAATTAGGCATTTACCAAATTCATAACTAATTGTCCCACAAATAGTAACTTTTAATCTCGTACCAAACACAGTTGTCCGATTGTCAACAAAAATTAATGATCCGGGAGTGTAAATGACTTGATGATTATCTAAATTAGCATTTATAATCATAAAAAAATTGATTATCAAAATATATTAATCAATTAAACTAAATTATTTGGACTTTTATTCAGAATGTTTACATTTTTCCAATTTTAACATCCGTATCAAATAAAGCAAGTCATTTTAAAATGAGTATATGATATATTTTTTAGTCTGATTACGTAATTTTCATAACAAAACCGAAACAAAGGTATAAAATTAATTAACCAAATCAAATCAAATTATTTGTAATAAAAGCAATTAATTTTCATTTAGTTTAAAGGAGTGAAAGTTGCTGATTGGACGAGGACGGTTCTACGTGACCCGCAGGTGACACAGGACTATTTTTTTCTTCAGTTTTTATTATTGTTAATACAAAATCGCCGCTGTTCCTCATCTTCGTCTTGCCTTCTTCCAATTTGCTTCCTCTGGTTTGGTGTGCTCGTTATATATAATAATCACAACCCATTACTTTTCTCTCAATCCTCAGGCACCGAGAAGTTGGTGCTCAATCATATCAGCAAAAATGGCAGCCATCAACGTCTCGTGCTCTTCAACCACACCTTGCCTCTCTGCGCAGTATGTATCTGTTTCTTCTTATAATTCTCTGTAGTTCTTCATTTCGATTGATATGAATGGTTTGGGGACTCAATTGCACCTGGGTCTTGAGTTATTTCTGGGTTTGAGCTATTTTTCTTTCTTATTCTGCAATTCTGATTATTGGGTTCCGGACTAATCTTCTATCTGCGGCGTGAGCTTTTGATTATGTGGGTTTTTATTAATTTGTATGATCTTCTGAATGATTGAGGTTATGTTGTCCAATTTCCAGTGTGATTTGGATGTTTTTGGGTGGTATGGGAAATGGGTTTTCGATTGGATTGATCAGATCCAGCTCATTTTATTTTATAATAAACTTGGATGAATCTGGGACTTGAGAGAAGGAACCAATAGTTATGTTCATGCTATTGTGTTGGGTGAAAGATATGTTTAATGTCTGGTACAGTGGAGGAAATAATTTGAAGATTGCATGTATTTTCATTTCATGAATTTGGGAAACCTAATATGTCTCTAACAGTTCAACATATTTGGATTGAAACGTCTGGTTTTAATATACTAATAGTCGGGTTTTCTGGTTCTTCACAACTCTCATTTATAGTTAAGTGAAGTGCTTGTGCATAATGTGCTCTGAACTGACTATGTAATAGTGCTTGTGCATAATGTGATCTGGACTGACTATGTAATGTAACATTATACTTTCTTTGAGATCGATATTTGTTCGATAGAGCCCTTCTCATGTCACTATTATGGGAGTATCGAATATGGTTTACATCGTAAGGATATGTAATTTGATAGCTCAGTGCAAAATCCTTCTTGACACTTCAGGTTATATGCTGCTAATTAAGTTATTAGCACTGGGATGATTATGCGCAGTTAAGTTCATGCTTCAATGCTTAATGATTCTTGAATTCTACCACTTTCAGTGTTCATAATTCTGAAGTACAATATATATCACAAATTCATAGTGTTGATCTATTTAAACCCAATTGCTAATCTTAAATATCATCACTCTATAATTTTATGTAGAGCATGCAAGAACTTCAAATTGTTCAGTGGATCTCACAGTGTGAATGCTTGTTGGGGAAACGGGCTCACATCTGATGCGGCATTGATCCGACTACGGAGCAAATCACTCCTCAGTATCAAGGGTGTTTATAAGACTAGAGCTACATTGGTGTCTGGAGAAGATGAAGTCATGTCAGATCCCAATGAAAACATTGTTTCAGAGTCAGCTGGGGTTGGAACTCAACCTGATGCAGGCAATGGCTTTCCCGCTGACAATGAAGATTATGAATTGGATCTTCCTACACCAGGCTTTGACTCCATCCCATCAGCCATTGAAGATATTCGCCAAGGAAAGGTTTGTAGCTTCCCACTCTGGTTGTGCAGATTCTTCACATTCGTGTTTCTAACTGGAAGCATTATTACAGATTGTAGTTGTTGTTGATGATGAAGACAGAGAAAATGAAGGGGATTTGATAATGGCAGCTGAAATGGCAACACCTGAGGCTATGGCCTTTATTGTAAAGCATGGGACAGGAATTGTTTGTGTGAGCATGAAAGAAGAAGATCTCCAGAGACTGCAACTCCCGTTAATGGTGAATCAGAAGGAGAATGATGAGAAACTCCGAACTGCATTCACAGTGACAGTGGTATGTATTTTCTTAGGGTTGACTGAGGAATCTCAACACAGCCACTCTTTTGACATTTTGGATAGAACTTTAATCTTGCACATTAAGTCTTGTATGCTTATAATTCACTCGTTTAGCCATCTTGTTGTAATTATTAATTTATCCAGGATGCAAAAGATGGTACAACAACTGGGGTGTCAGCTCATGATAGAGCAACGACAGTTTTGCGTCTTGCATCTAGAGATTCAAAGTCCGAAGATTTCAACCGCCCGGGCCATATTTTTCCATTGATGTACAGGGAAGGTGGCATTTTGAAGAGAGCTGGACATACAGAGGCTTCTGTTGATCTTGCCGTGCTAGCTGGATTCGACCCAGTTGCAGTTCTATGTGAAGTAGTGGATGATGATGGCTCCATGGCTAGATTACCCAAGCTTCGGGAATTTGCTAAGCGCGAGAACTTGAAACTCATATCTATTGCTGATCTGATCAGGTATGCAATAACCTCTGCTTCTTTGCAATAGTTTGAGTTAAATAAGTTGATTTTTGCCTCCCTATACTATGTCTTGCAACAATGTTGTTAAAGCCTGATCCAATTTAAAAGCTCAAGATCACACAATGTTAAAGCCCATTTCACCTAATAGCTCAAGCTTACACACATAAACTTCTCCCACCAAAAGCCAAGCTAATAAGGCCCAATGGCTCATACTGTTTCTTGATCTAGCCTTTTGATCCCCATCTCATTGATGCGGGACTCCAACAAATATGTTGTTTGATTTGTGACCCTTCTTCATCATATGTATAAGGTAGTGATGATCGTGGTTTTCTTGCCATATTTTCTTTGGGTGACGAACAATTACATGTTGGAGACAATATATGTTATTATTAAGGGAAATTGCATGATAATATATTCTATAGTGCTATTAGGAACTCATTTACTATCTATCTGAAGGGAAATCTAATTTTCAATCTTCTTTCCTCAATTCTCTCATGCTTCTTTTCTTCTGTAAAAGATAATTTGGGGCCAATTTATCTGTGATACTGTCATAATTTACAAGGATATATAGGAAGGCGCATGCTGACAAGGATATTGCTTGGCAGGTTTAGGAGGAAGCGAGATAAATTAGTGGAACGTTCAGCTGCTGCACGGATACCAACAATGTGGGGTCCATTCACTGCTTACTGTTTTAGATCTGTCTTAGATGGCATTGAACATATTGCTATGGTTAAGGTGAACATCACTTGTAATTTTGATTCCCACTTTATTTACAAGTTTAGCTTATTATTTTCTAGGCACAGTGTAGTCGCAGTGCTGAACCAACCATTTAATGCCTTATCTTCACTACATGCTAGATTCCTGGTTTTGTAACATTTACTTTTTTGTTATTTTGTAATCTTCAGGGTATGATACCTTATAGCTTCACAGTTACAAGTCATTTTCTCATTACTTTGGGTCTCTCATTTTCTCTTTTTATTGGCATTACTATAGTGGGATTTCAAAGAAATGGTCTTCATTTTTTAAGCATCTTATTACCCGCAGGAGTCCCACTTCCGTTAGCCCCTTTTTTAGTCCTCCTTGAGCTAATCTCTTATTGTTTTCGTGCATTAAGCTTAGGAATACGTTTATTTGCTAATATGATGGCCGGTCATAGTTTAGTAAAGATTTTAAGTGGGTTCGCTTGGACTATGTTATGCATGAATGAGCTTCTCTATTTTATAGGGGATCTTGGTCCTTTATTTATAGTTCTTGCATTAACCGGTCTGGAATTAGGTGTAGCTATATTACAAGCTTATGTTTTTACGATCTTAATCTGTATTTACTTGAATGATGCTATAAATCTCCATTAAAGTCAAGTGGTCATTTCTATTTCTTTATAATTGAACAAAAGCGAGCGAATCTATAGGAGCGAGTTGTAGACAACACTACTCAAACTGAAAACTGACTTTCGGTAAGCTTTTTTTCCTTATAGGGTCCGACCCAACCATAATCCGAGCATTCTCCTCTCCGAAACCTTACTCAACTCTTATGGCACTCGCGTCAAACGGGCTATCCTCCGAAAATGCCCACGGAAGTTGGGGGTTACCGCTCCTTAGTGCATCTCTCGGTAGAACAACGCACTTATGCGGTGGGTTCGATTCCCACAGGAGCGCACATTGCCAAGCTAATTGGTACACTTTTCTTGATTCTTAGTTCTTGCTGTCAATTACTGATTCTTTAGTGATGTAAAGGGTAGTTCTTTTAGTTCCGTAGACTGTTGTACTAGTAGGGCTTGCTTGCCCATTTTCCTACACTCGCCTGAATTCAGACGAAGAAAAGATTTGAAGCCCCTACCCCTATTTAGAAAGGGCCCCCTATCTATTAAAGGGACTAAAAGGAAAAGTGAACCTATTCCTCATCACTGCACTGTTCCATTGCCCTTTTTTTGATAGGGTATTCGTGTTAGGAAGTCAAAAAAACTCCTACAAACATGTATGTTGAAGTCTCGGAAACATCTTTAAGTCATTGACATTTATCGGAGAATCGACAGTTCGTCTCGAAAAGGGTAATTCTAGATCCATCATAGATCTGGGCGGAAGCGCCCTTCCCTAAGCCATAAGATACCTTCTCAACATAATCGGCGTGACACCCATTATTTTATTCATTTTTCTCGAAAGATGCAGCTCCTTACGTAAAATGGAAAAGCTTTTCTCGAATGGCCTTACTTTTATAGGGGTTGAAATTACACAGCGAATTCGACCAACCCCTCTAACATAATGGGGATAGCAGTACTTGAACCTCACATTCGCGAATGGTAACATCACCCCCTAGCAAAGGGCAAAGGGGAGAACCCAATCGGTCTGCATCTGCATTTAGCATTGCTTTCCCGGATTACACTTCTGATTCTGTGCGTGCTTTTAACATTATCTTAGTGGCGTAGAAGCAACACTCAAGCATGGAACAAGACACCTTAAGATAGAATGACTTCATCTTTCGCAAGTTCATCCTCTATAAGAACAAAGGATGGATGATTCGCTTCCCTTTGGTCGAGATCTTCCTTTGTAGCACATGTCCTTTCTTTGCTTTAGCCCTGCTCTAATCGAGCGGAGATCCTACTATTCTATTATATTTATTATAAGACTCACCCAGACTAGACTTAAGGGTTGGACTTGAGTGAGCCCTAACCCCTTTTTTGATATGGTTTTTAAGTAAGATTGGGCCCTTATTCCATTCATTCCATCAACAGCTCAATCGATGGGACCCTTCCTAAAGGAAGTTCCCTCTAAAAGCAGAAAAGGCCGGTTGAAATGCGGGATAGAATTGACTTAAGGGCTGAAGATAGAAAGAGATCGAAAAGCATGTGTATAGCATCTAAAATACTCGCCTATCGCTGAGTGGTACCTTTCAAAGCTCTATTTCAATTGAAGACATCATCTATTACGAGGATACTAGTTCCGACTTCTGCATTTAGATCGAAGGGTGGAGCTCCATTTCAATCAAGAATTTAGACTTTGGCTAGTACTTTGGCTTTTCTTACTTTATTAAAAGGGAAGACAAAACGAAGACAAAACCCAATCGATAAAGTGCCGGGTTCGCTTTGTACGCTGCCTTTGGTGATAGTAAGGGACGAATCAAACTAAAGCGCACACTTTGGATTTGGAAAGGTTGTAAAAGTCTTTCAAGTCGGATGTGAACTAGGCAATCCAATCCAATATCTGTCAAAAGCAAAAGTTATGTTACCGGCCCCCCTAAGTGTTGTGAGATAGATAGTGGCCTTTTCGGCTAATTTTCTGGTTTATCGGTGGATTGCTCAAACTAGAGTCTCTCTTTTCAATAGAAGATAGGTTGTGACGAAGTTAGGAAATCATCAATGGGGCTATAAGATACAGTTGGTACATCTGTTCAGTTCCTCTAACGATGCCTGAATGCTATTTTCGCCAACCCTAACATAATAAATAATGGGAATCTTACTTAACGGAATGAAGTAGAGTAGGTAGACTCTGTAAACAGAAGCTTCTATCTAAGGCATTCAATGGAGACATACCTTTCCAAGAAAGGACTCACAGAGTAGACAAAGAACACGCAACCTTTATTATAAATCGGAAAGGAGGATAAGAATCAGATAAGAGGGATATCATTTTCCTTCCATTAATTATTGAACCGAGTAGTGGCTCTTTCCCCACCGTTATCTAAATCCCGCAAATGAAGGGAAGCTCAAAATAATCCCTAAAAGTCATTATTGGATATAGGGCGCGAGCAACCTAAATATGGCACATGTCCCTATCTATTAAAGGGCAATTTACGAAAAGTCGGATGACGAAAGAAACTATAATATCCTTACGTACTACGTTTTTAAGCTAGAAGCTAGTCTGCCGAAGGCTCTTGTTTAGAGTAGAGGTAGGTCCCTTTTGGCTTTGGAAGCGTTCGCTTTCAATTCGTAGGGGACCGTTTAAGTAAAGGCGAGGATTAAAGTAAAGACATGAAAGCCTCAGCTTTATCTCATTCTCATATAGTGGTATTCTTTTTAATACACTTGCTAGAGAAAATGCTATCGGCCTTTTCGGCTTAGTCCCAAACTATTATAGGGGCTTGTCGTTCCGATTAAAGGATTGAACAAGAGGAGTTGCCCTTTTTTTGGATAGGGTAACATAAAGAAGACTTTGAACCAGGGCTTCCTCTAACAAGAGAAGAAGCCGTTAGTTAGACTTTCGGTTTCATATCTCCCGTAGAGTAGTGGGGAGATTGGTAGTGATAATAGTTGTACGGGCTCAGCCCTAGTTCTTAAGGCGAAGTATCACATGAAAGAGCGCCAGTCAACATGAGACTCGCCATCAAGAAATTCTCTCTCGCTCGGCAATAAAGAAAATAAAATGACTCTTTTTACGGGGGATAGTTGGCTATTTTACACTTCTGCTAGAGCTTAGTGCTTCTTTTGCGGTACCATAATGCTCTATTTTGTTCGTACACGAGTGAGACCAGCCCAGCATATAGAGGCTCACCAGCGTAAGACCCATTATTATATATAGGGCCGATGGCTTTACTTGCAAATGTATCATTTTGATTCTGGTTCTGATCTCAAGTTTCAAGGTTCTGATTGACCCTACAGTCTTACAAATCCGTTTTGTTCTAGCAGACATGATTAAGTAAAGTAACAATCTTTCACTCCTCTCCTTTCACCAACCTAAGTATAGGCTCGTT
Source organism: Erodium texanum (assembly GCA_036897725.1). NCBI lineage: Eukaryota > Viridiplantae > Streptophyta > Magnoliopsida > Geraniales > Geraniaceae > Erodium > Erodium texanum. Next base: position 2,318 of record JAYMSW010004976.1, on the reverse strand, counting down.
CTTTCACTCCTAACTTTTTTTGTTGAATAGTCCTATAAACTGAAACATCTTTAGATTCCTTTGATGATCTCTATCAGCAACTCCCTGGTTTGCTCAACTCCAAACCTCTCACCAAAATCTCTTTATTTATTAAGTGAGGAAATCATCAAATCATTTACATCAACCCCCAAAACAATTAAAAGAGTAGCTAAATGTTGATATAAAGTACACAATATCAGTACCATTTCTGTAATTTGATTCAACAGTTGTGATGTTGCTTGTTGCATACCAGAAAACAGTTCATGAAGAGGTTGATTCTTAGTTTTATTGTTACCTCCAAACAGGATGAAACAAGACCTTTTAAAAGTTAGAGGCCTTTGGACCTTTCTAACTTAAGGTAAGGCTTGTATCAGTGAGCTCAAAACCAAGGCTGCACAAGGACTCCATCAACCTGGCCTCTTCTTCTCAAAGATTCTTTTTATCCACAGCTTGTTCCCACCAACGCTAGTGCTAGTCACCGAAACATCTGCCTGTCAAAGAAATTGCAACCCCTATCAAAAAAAAGGGGATTTATTAGATACAAACAGAAGATCATATATAGTTATGGTAATTCATTTTAATTACCTCCCCCATTTCTTCATCTCCTCTGCAGCATCATGAGTCTCTTCCTTCCTTGAAATCTCAGCAGCCGACCATCTTAACATGCAGGGATCGGAAAACCCAAACAATAGAGTTGCCCTATCTATGTTAGGAGTTCTTATGAAAGTAAAGAAGCTGGTTACTCAGCACCTCCACCTCATTCTTCAGCTTGTCAATGGTTGTAATAGCATCCTCAACTATTGTGCCTTTGTTCATCTGAAATCATGTAACCAACCAAGAACGAGTCACTAAAAAGAGAGAACAAGAATGAAATCAAAACATAGCTAGCTACTGAATATATACATTGGTGATGATAGGGACTAGAGATCGAAGAGCGAGGAGGCGGTCGAAATATAACACTAAACTAAAGGCTTCTGCCTCCTCCTCCTCTCAGCTTGGAGGTTCTTGGACTTGTAGAAGGGTTCTTGGCCATTGATGATCATGGGCTTCCTCCTACCTCCCATCCTTGACTTGCTCCCACCTTCTCTAATGCGCATATGGAGCCAATTCCTTTTTGAAAGGGCTTGCTTGCATCTGATCAAAGCCATGAGCCCCAACATAATATATAAATCACAACCTTAGGCCCTCTCTAACAGCCCACATCTCTGCCATAGTAATGGTAGCAGCACCCAAAATTTAGGAAAAGCCAATTAAAAACGAACCCTATCCTAAGTAAGGGCTGTCTCTAATCAGCCCCCCTGCAGCCGCTTCTTCCGAAGATGGATTAAATAAATGCCCGACGCTCCTCTTCTTTAATGGTTGACTTTAACAAAATGTGAATCAGGAGGCTCGCTTACATGAAACAAACGAAACAAACCGGACCGGAATCACCGAAATAACTAGTTAATGGGGGAGCAGCCAACATGAAAGCTTTAATCAGATCACGATACATGCTTTGGGCTTTGGGTATGTTACAAGGGGACCCTACTAGTTTGGATCTGGGTGAGCTCACATTTCTCACAAGTAACTGGACTACAATTTGCTGAATGGAAACAGAGTTCCTAGCAAGCCAAATATGCCACCCACCCCACATGAAAAGGTTGCTAAGAAAAGAGAAGGCCAAAGGATAAAATACCACTTGGTTTCCTTGGAGAAACAGATAATCAAGAGTGCGACGCTCATGCTACGCACCTTGCTTTTTTCCCCTCTTTTGGTAATGGGAAGACGACGTACGGGCTGTCGTCTCTTCCTTCATTTGAAACATGGGTTCCGATGATTTGGAGAACGTTCGTTTGGGGATTATTGACATAAACTCACCGGTCTTTCTAGCCTTTCTAGAAGATTGGGAAGTTTATATAAATAATCTATATCGACTTCCCCTTGATCTTACTAGAAACGAAATGGATTCCTCTTTCATTACTTATTTGTTTGTTCTTCTAGATGCGTATGAGTTTTTGGCCTTAGTCTATATATGGGGGTGGAAAAGAGGGGTAGGGGGGAGGCGCCCCTTACTGTGGGACTCAAATCTATTGTCGAATCCTACTCAACGGAATATGGAGGTGCTTATGCAAGAGCCGGCCAATCTGGTCTTTCACAATAAAGTAATAGATGGGGATGCTATTAAACGACTTATTAGTAGATTAATAGATCACTTCGGAATGGTATATACATCCCACATCCTGGATCAAGTAAAGACCCTCGGTTTCCAGCAAGCCACCGCTACATCCATTTCATTAGGAATTGATGATCTTTTAACGATA
>JAYMSW010004975.1:0-10468 GCA_036897725.1 Erodium texanum | reverse complement strand
GATCAGCGCCATGTCATATGGCCCTACCCCGGTGGAGCTAATGCTTAGTTTCTTCGTATTTTTATGTATTTCGGTAGTCCCCAAGACCTTAATTTTTCAATATAATAGGTCTTGAGTTAATGTGTTTCACAATCTTGGAATAAAATTTTTAGTTGATCTTAAATTGGTCTTCAATTGAATGTAATTGTATCTACATTTCAATATATTCTGAATTAAAATTTAATCTAAAATTGAATTTCTTATTAAAAAAATAACAAAATAAACCATCAACAACTCTATTCGTTACTTACTGTAAACATCATGATCAACCTATCAACAACACTCAAAAAAACAAAATTAACTATAAAAAACAAACCTCCGTCAACAACCCTAAAGGAAGCTTGGCTGCACATGACTTTACATATAATGTGGGAATTATATTTTACATGCCTTTATATATAATGTGAGAATTATATTTTGTTGCTCACTATATATATTTTCACAACAGCAGTAATTTTTTTGTTTTGTTTTGAAAAGAGGAGTAATTTTTGAAAAAATAAAAGACGTTTATGAGTAAATATAAAAATAGATATAACTTTGAAAAAATGATAAGAGCACTTTAACGCACAGTTAGGAGTGAGGCCAGCGGATGGGGCTCTCTGCATCATCTACTCTTCTGGGCTACGACACTCCTCTTCTCCTGAAACCTAGGGTTAGGGCTTCTCCTAGACTTCTCTATCCACCTTCATTTTTGCCTTCTCAATTCTCCGTACATCACTGCAATTACCGTAGACCAAAAATGGAGTCTCACCAAACACTCCCATGTGCCTCTCCTGTGCAAAACAGTGGCTCTGGCTCTGCCGTGACCTCTCCCCACCTTGATTTCGGTAACCCTAACCCTAATTTCTCTTACTATGTTTGAGGCCTATGCTTCATGGTCTTGCTTGTGTATTTTCAGGAGCTCGTATTGGGGAGGTGAAGAGGGTCACAGGCGAGACAAATGTTTTTGTCAGAATCAACCTGGATGGTTCAGGGGTTGCTGATAGTGATTCTGGGATCTCCTTTCTTAATCACATGTTAGATGTGAGTTGATTCGTCATTCAATTTCTCTTCTTCTCGATTCAATTTTGTTCTTTTGCATTTCGAGTCCAAAATTGGAGGACTGAGTTCCTCTTTCAATTACTTTTGTAGCAAAACTATGAGGGTATTTGTTTTCTTTTAAAAAACTGCCAAAAATATATTTCGTGATTACTTATGCATTGTGTATGAGCGCTACATTATGAAGAATATGTGAATTTGATATGGGTTTTTGGAGATAGCAACTTGCGTCCCATGGGCTGTTTGATGTGAATGTAAGGGCTACAGGTGGCATTCACATTGATGACCATCACACAAATGAAGATGTTACACTCGCTATTGGAACGGTAAGTAGTCAAGGCATTAACATTTTTTTTGATATAGGCATTAACATTTAATTGTTTTCATTTATTAAATGATATGAAATTAATTGAATGTGAAATTTATGATCTCATCTCTATCACGCAGTATAATAGTGTACGTATTTCTTATTTATTGCCTATGCTATCCTTGTATGTGTTAGTTATAACTTGTTAGCCACTTAGTTAATTAGCTCATGGGGACTAGTGGGAAAATTCAAGTACTTACTCCACTAAGCCTAATTTTTTGTTAGATATCAAATGAGACACTCATTTTTGTATGGAGGTAGTAGCTTATATTACAAAAAACATAGATATATGATTATTTGTTTGGTTCACAGGCTTTGCTGAAGGCTCTTGGTGACCGAAAAGGAATTAACCGATTTGGTGACTTCTCAGCTCCTCTTGATGAAGCACTTGTACATGTCTCACTGGTATGTTCTAAGTGATTGTGTTACACAATTATTATATCATAAAATTTAACACGAGAACACAACTCTTTAACGAGTGATTGTGTCTCAATGGCATTTGAGGCTCATCATAATGTCATTTGTTATGTGCAGCTCAAAAGGTGTTCTGTTGCATTTTTGATACCTCCGGACGTGGTTACCTAAACAAAAGGGGCGGAGCATATGGGCCAATGTAGTGATGTTCCAACGTTTGTGCCATTGAGATGTGTTTCCATGCAAATGATATAGCTTTTTTTTTTGTTGATTGTCAGATGAGCCGTCTATGGTGTGAAAGCAAGAAATGCGCCTAAGTGTTACTATGTGGTGCGCAAGTGTATACCGAATAATAGATATATTTTTTTGTTTTCTTGTTCAAAGAGAAGCTAATTTCACAATACGACGTGGAATCAATTCCATTCTCTAACATCTCAGAAACATCATCCATGAAAACGCAACACTCAACATAATGGTAATTTAGTAACTTTTATGAGAGAGCTTATCTCTCTCTTTCATGCATGATTTAGTTTGTACTTGGGAGGATTGTAAACTTTGGCTCCCATCGTAGCATAATGAATTGAATCGATTTTCATATCACCAGATCGCATAATAATTCATATTACGTGAACCAAACTGTAACATAACCCCAAGAATCTAGAACAAATGAGGCACATGATCTAACTGTAAACCCTAAAAAAGCCCTTACAAAAAGATAAAGCAAATAATCAATCGAGCAATTCACAATGTTGTAGCGATGAAAGGAACTCGTATAAGCCACACCCTCCACAATGGCAACATTGACAATCACACATTACAATTTTTAGACTTGTAATACTGATCCTCATCTCCCAAATTTCCATCTAAACGTTGGGAAGGTCTTTCAGCTGCAGAAATAGACCATGGATTCGGAGCATGTAAGTCATCTGAAAAATATCTTCTCCTGATCAACTGAGAAAAACAGGGTTCACGGAGTTGGGGGTAAAAAAGAGAGTCGAAAGTCAGAAGAGAGTAAAAGACAAGAAACAAAAGTTCGTCAAAACATACCATGCGAAAAAACTTCATAACTGCTTCCTTGTCATATCTTGCTTCTCTGGCAGCCTGTACACACCACATATAAACCATCACATGGTTAGCAAATGTCTCTCAGCTGACCACATGGATCATGGCAAGTAGCAGATTCTTGGTATTACTAAGTAAATAAAAGGCAGAAAATAGTGTCAAAGATACTGTGCAATGGAGATGCTTGCTAGTTGCTTATGCTTGAATTGGTTCATAACCTCATATGGTTTTTGGCAGCTGTTAACCAGTTCTGGTATCGTATCCGTTAAATGAGAATGCCCATCTCCAGCTTTCGTTCCAAATCTTACAAATAAACTTACAAAATAGGTCCTTTAAGCATACTTAAATGCAACTACTAAAACATACTTGCATCTACAATTACCAAAAAAACACTCTACTAAGAGACAAAGTCTTATTTTAAAAATAATACTCACAATTTGTGGATTATGTTCAGCCCTAAATTGATACTTTTCCTCCCAAAAATATAGTCATATTACTTGGCAAGTATTTACTATATCTTCATAGAAGTAATTAAATCCTTATTGTACAAAGGTACTTAAAAAAGAAAATCTTACTGAGAGAAGGCTTCCACTGCCAGGAAAACTCTCGGTAAGTGGAAGTTCTTCACTGGAAGGAAGCAAGCCCTGCTTTTCAACCCATTGCCGAGCTACATCAACAAGATTTCCACTGCTTCCTCTTGTGCCCTCTTTTGCTGCAATATCAGCTTTGTTGCCTATGACAATATATGGCACAGGAAGGCCACCGGGACCTCCAGAACCTAGAGGAGCTGAAAATGTCCCTGTTGCACCAATCTCAGCTGCCCACTTATTCAAGCTTGTTTTCGTCCTTCTCTGCGAAAGGTCATGAACAAAAATGACACCTGCCCATGAATGCCAAGAAGAAACATAAGCAGAGGAACTAAAAATCATATGGATCAGGATGCAATCATTTTAGAATAATTTACTCTTTCCTACAAGGACACAATCATTGGTCTCCAATTCAGTTTTTTCCATTTAAAAATCTAAGTAGGAGTTTCAGACTAAATGTAAATGTGGGAGCAAATGAACTAAATATTGCCTATTTCTCTTTTTTAGTTTGACAAAAGTTAATAGTTGACGTGAGAATCAGAGATTACTACAGAGACAAATGTGCAGTAATCACCATTGATCTGTGAATAGAAAAGAGAACGGCAATCTTTGTACCGCTCATGCCCTGACACATCCCAGAGTTCAACAAAGAAATCTCTCTCAGAATCACCTTTAATGCTACTCGATGAACTACCAGAATTTCCATAGCTGATATGCTGAGGACAAAAAATACATGGAAACAGCTGAGTTCTTGAACTCCACCAATAGATCAGAAATAAAGAAAGTTGAAGGAATATCAAGCAATACCTTCACACCAACAGCGCACCCAACTGTTTGTGGAGGACGAGCAATGGTTGAACCTTTGACAATCAGATGAACAAGAGAACTTTTCCCCACACCTGCCAGAACAAACCTTAGGGACAAAGTTCGCGCAAGAGAACAAAGAAGAGGCCAATTTGTAGTGAATAATAATGAGCATTGGATTGTGCAGAAAAATCAAATGTTTTTGCTCATCATTGCAGCACACAGCTCTGAGTAAAGAACATGCGAAGTGAACTGAAACAAGGTTTGACGAATTCATGGCACTAAATATAGTCATATCCACATGATCTATAGTACCCCTTATGTTTAGGGGGAAAAAAGATGCTGGAGAAGTGAAACAAACCAGTATCCAAAGTGTAGCAAATGAAACTTACAATAGATGGCACTATATATGGTCATGTTCATATTATCTATTACCCTCTTTATGTCTAGAATAAGATACCCCGTAAGAACAACACTTACAAGAAAAAAAATCAAATTTTAGTTACCATTTTTCATATAGGATTATGTTTCCCTTGCAATGCATGTGTTGAGTCAACTCATTTCTCACAATCAATCATATTAGACAGATTAAGGGAGTACGAATATTCTACCAAACAGCCCAGGGTACTAGTTTGGGGTTCTTATGTATAATGTGTTCATGATATTAAATAACATAATAGCACAAATGAAATGAAGCATCCAGGAGAGAATAAAGCCTCCACTAAAGGGGGCCACGTTGGATCACATTATCCTAAGATCCAACAATCTGTGAAATCTGATGACAATTAATATATGCCTGAGCAGCTGAGCTCAGGATCCTGAATTTAAAAGAAGCAAGACGTGAATAATATAATTTTATAGGTAAGGACAAAGAGTGCATAAGCAAACACAACTTTAAGTCTGTATCAACAAGAAAAACTCAGAAATAAAGCTATAAAAGAGATACCAATCTAATAACAATAACTGTTCTGTTAGACAAAGTAGCTATAAACATATAGTCACAAAGTTGAAACGTAACTAATGAAATTAGGAGGGAAAAGGAAAAAAAAAAACATGGACAACCATAAAGACAATTTCTTTTAAGAAAAAAAGAAGGGGGAGTGAAACTTAATGAGAGGGTTGAGAGATTAAGAACCTAAACTTATTCAGTTATTGGGTGCTGCTGAGAAAATGAAAATAGGGTCTTATTAATTGAGTTATTGGGTGGAATAAAAACCTAAACATAAATAGGTTCCATTTCCATATACATCTTACTACAAATGTATTTCAGTTAATTCTCCAAATCAGACAGAATTGTTCAACTACAGTAACTTCACCCAAAAAATGAGCACAAATCTTGTCACGATTGTCGATCAACCGCTATAAGACAATCATTACCACCTTCCATAATCTCCCCACATTTAAAGCATAATAAAAATCTCGATCATGTCCATATGCAACAAAGTCAAAACTAGTCTACAAAAATCTCCTAATTTGAAAATACATAAACTTGTGCCTGCCACTAATAATTAGCACTTAGTATGAATTAAGTCGGGCCGCCAGAAAATTCCAAATAAATACACCAAGTTCTGTTGCTTGCGCTTTTATAAGCAAATGCCCACCTAGATTTTAACATCATATGCTGAACTCTTAACGTAGAACTCATCCATTCAGTTTCTCCTAATGAACAAATAATTCATATATTAAACTTTTCAACCATTTATATCTCAATTAACATTCTACATGTTGAATAAATTGTAAAATAAGTAAGCCAAGCAACCCAGGAACACAGGCAGGAACGAAACATAATGGTAACATAAACATCAAGGAACATACAAAAAGGATAAAGGCAAAAATACCTGAGTCGCCCACAACAAGAACCCGAACCTGCCCACAAAGTGGTCCACCGTTGAGCTCTTTCGTCTCTCTCTCACGTTCCCTCCAAAACATGTTTGCTCACAGCTAATTAAATCACCAAAATCTACCTAAAACACAGAGCAGCAATGAAGAAGACACAAGAAAATCCCTGGTACTAATCAAGTCGCCACAAAAACACTCAATCTCGACGAATTATTGCAAATTCTCGATATGGGTTCCCTAAATTCCGATTCAAACTCCATGCCAGAGCAGAATGAAACCCAGGCCCAGACTCAAACTCAAGTACCCAGTACGAGACATTTCCCGGTAAATCACATAGGCCCTGTTCCGCCACCAGATCTGACACCGAAATTGAAATGGGTCTCTTCGAAGATGAGCTCTTCGGCACTACCGATCGCAAAACCGGAACTAGGTCGCGAAGCAGACTCGCTGCAGAGCTCAGTACCGAAGAAACGAGATCTGAAACCAATCGAATCAACAGCTCGAAATTGGATCAATCGGTAGAGAAGATCGAGGAAAAGAGGACAGAAAATGTGCAGAAACAAGTAAAAACGGTATAAAAATTGATTGAAGTGACGAGAAGAGTGGTGCTGCGAATGTGATCTGGATGCGACGATGAAGAGCATGAGAGGGGTCTCTGTCACGTGGTGCTGGTTTCGATCCGGCCCACACCAACAACTCGGCCTTTTGAGGATATTGGGCTGCCATTTCGGCACATAAATGATGAGAGTAGTTTCCATATTTTGGGCCCGAGTGTGGCCCAAAATAATATAACTTTTAAGTGGGTAACATTAATTTAGCAAGGTCAATTTAACTAATTAATTAGCTGAATTTCACACCACTATTTTAGGTACTTAGATAATTTACCTCTTCTTCTTTTTCTCCAAAAACATCAAGATATTCAAGGTTTCAACACAAGAGGTTAGATAAGTGATTAAAAATTTTAATACCTGAACAATAATAGTTTCACTTAAATGTATTTAACAATAATCAATATATTAATACATAGTTATAGCTCGAATGACACTCATGGAAAAGTTACTACTGATCAAATCTACTTGACGATTTTTAAGATATTCTTATATACACAACATACAACTAAAACCTATTGAATGATCTATTAAAATCGATAATATAAACACTTACAAATAAGTGTAAAAAAAAAAACTAGCATAGACAAGGAGTTGAAAACAAATAAAACATACACCACAAAAGATGACATTATCACCATCACGACCATCCTAGGTCCAGCTAGCTAACAAGTGGGAACAAATATAGTATTAATGTTCCTTACAATATGTGTACATGCATATATATCAAGAAGGAAGCATTGGAGGCATGTAGCTGTAATAAACAAGACAAGGGCTTTCATGGTTGTGCACTCCCTCGTACGTTGTTATCACATAGCTTGAGTCTTCTCTGTCTCTCTCCACCCTCTTCTTCACACTGCATCCCCCACTTGAGCACTTGTAGTAGTTTCTTTATTTTCACATATGCAACCACAAATATATAACATATCACTCAATTAGAAGCATGACCAAGAAAGAAGATGATATATGCCAAATAGGTTAATTTCTACCTAAGATTTCAAATTGTTTATAAAAACAAAACGATCCAGATATCGAATTTAAATCAATTCACATGTTTTGTGTGAGATTTTATATATGAATTAGAACTGCATGCTTTATATTATTTTATGATGATATAGGATTATAAATTAAAATCAATAAATAAATATCTTATATTTTAAAAAATATTAAGTAAAATTAAGATTTATTTTAATGTGGGTGGTGACTCAGTATATTTGCTAGTGCTTAACTGAACTTCAAGACATTGTAGCTTAATTATGAAGCACAAGAATAAAATATTCTTTTAAAAAGACAAATGTACATATGGGTTGTTAAAAAGAAGACATTAGAATAAGAAACTCCTAACTATATATATGAAGTTCACAACAAAATACAAACAGATAAAAAAGACTTTAACCCAAGTAAAAATAAGAGGAGAAAAAGATACATATACATATAAATTGATAAATAATATTAATTAAGTACCTTGGATTTGGGCTGTTCTTGACTGACTTTTTCCCATATTTTCTCCACTTGAAACCATCGTCCATAATCTCCATCTCCGACTTTGTTCTAAACGCAACCTTACACTCCTCGTCCTTCTTCTTCGGCCCACCTTTACATTTTCTGAAGAAAAAAAATATATACATCATATTAATATTTACACAATAAAACAAAAAAATATATATGAAAGAAGAAAGAAAACAAAACCCAAGTGGGTCTATATATATATATTTAAGTATCACTTGCATGTTGCTGTCTCTTGAAGTCGCGGTCAAGGCACCGAGTCCACTACCGGAGCCATAGTTGTTGTGATCGGCGACCTTATTATTATTCTCCCACGACCCCATGCTCTGCGACGACGAGTCCTCGTCGAGGACTTCTCCGAGCACCAGATAATCGGACATTTCTAGCTCCGACAGGTCAAAGTTGTCGGAGAAACTTTGACCATATTGAGCTCTATCTTGAGGGCTAGGGTTTGGAGAAAAATAGTTCATATTTTGATGGAGAGGAAAAAAAGAAAAGCAAAACAAAGTGAGTGATGAGATTGTTGGGTCAAGTTCCTTTATATATTAAGTTTGTGTAGTTAACTATATATATATTGTTAAAATATAAGTCATTTTATCTTATCTCTTGAGCTCCAAGGATCTTTCAAGGGCACCTTCTTGGGAGGTGCATGGAAGATTCAAAGTGGTAGAGGGTACACGTGGCATGCAAATGGGAGCTTCCCGATGACGTCATAGTGGTGACGTAATATCCGTATAGGACCACTTTTTGAAATAATGTTAAGATAATTTATGGAGTATTAGGTTTTGTTTAGTAATTAAAAGGATGACGAATTGACATTAACATGGTGGCAAGAATTTCTATGCTGCTCTTTGACTTCATTTATTTTCCCACTTTTTGGTCTGTGATATGCTTCCAATAATACACCATACAGTAGTTAAAATTTTGTTCCACACACAACCTTCATTCGGATAATATTATTTTAGGGAAAAAGGCATTCCTAAAGTGAAAATTAAGAATGGAATATACAGTTGAAAACTATCCATCCAATGATCTTTGTTTTAAAATATTTTCTTATATTAATAAATTATATAGAATTAGAGTTTATTAAATTACGAAAATATCATCAATGAATTAATTCAAACTTAAAATCTATTGATGTTAATGGTCTCCAGTTTTAATTTCAAGTATAATTTTTCACCTGATTGTTAGGACTATCGAACTAATCTATACTCTAACAAACTAAAATTAAATAAGTTTATGTGGGTGAAATGATAAAATAAAAAAAATAATAAAAAATCACTTTTGCACATGTGAGGTCCAGTGCTCTGATCTCGAGGAATACAATTATGATAATTAAAATCATGATTTGAAAATTTTAAACTATTTGAAGGGTAAAACAGTACATTTATCCAAACCCTTAATACTATTGCTATCATTTTGAGCAGTTACTGTAGGGCAATATTATAACAAGATTTGACACTTACAAGATGATATATAGTGTAAGTCAAGGGAAAGCAGTGGGATCAAGACTCGGCAGCAGCTACTGCGAAACTTATAAAGGACAAAAAAGAACATAACTTTGTAGTAAGTGTCAAGAGGGAGTGAATGTGAACGAATTGTGATGGGAGAAGCTACAAGGAAATAATCATAGTGTAGACGTGTGTGTGACTGACCCATCGACCTTAGCAAGATTTCTTGGGTCAAACATCATATATGTTTGTAGTAAGTGTCCAGGACGTCTCCGACAACCAGATAATCCGAAGGTTTAGAAGTTATGGATCAGAAAGCTAACATATATTATATTAGAACTTAATTGAGATATAGACTTGTTGTTTGTTTGTCCTGTTAGTCACTAAGGCTTCAGCTTAGTCTAACTTAGGCGCGCACATCTATTGCAATGTTTTGATTGCACAACTAGTATGCTTTATGTCATCTATGTATGGTTTTGTTAGCCGATATTTATTAGAATATCTATATATGTCATATATCTTTGTTTGTTAGTAGCTTCGAAATGTAAGCTCTTAGATAATTGATGCGGACACATCTTTGTATCCAAATCAACATATTTAGCCCATACTTTGTTTTTTCTTGTTCCAAATTATTATGATACATTATGAGCATTTTTGGAGAAAATGGAACCAAAAACTGTTTTAAGGAATTCTAGAGCAGGGTTGATCTTCCGAATGACATAACTCTCTCATACGAGCTCTGATTTTGGCCCG
>JAYMSW010004974.1:0-10468 GCA_036897725.1 Erodium texanum | reverse complement strand
GGGCTCGATCTTTGTCTCCAATCTTCCACCTTTTTTTTTTCACCAAATACCATCTTTAGGATCTCTTCAATCACTACGAATCGACATTGATGCACCTTCACGTTTCTCGTCATGAGGTATGTTCTTTGATTTAATTTATTTTCTTCTTTATGTTGGAAGCTATCTCTATCTTCGATGGTAAAACATAAACTTTAGGTTGAGATAGGAAAGTGGCATGTTTTTGGGTACCCTGATATTAAGGTATTTGTTACATCTATTACTTTTGTTGTTCAAACTGGTAGGAATATTGTTGTTAATTTTACTTCACTTGTTAAGAATAATGTTTTTGTTGGTGCCACTACTAGGGGGTCCCTATTAGGCCTCATGTAAAGTATTGTGTTTTATTTACTGATATTATGCCTGTTGTTGATGTTACACGAGTACTGGTTCTATTGGCGAAACCCAATTTTGCGTTATTGTTGTTGGCAACTCCTCTTCTCCAACCATCACCATTTCTTATCTCCTATGTTGATAGGGTTGTATGGGAGGCTTTGAGTGTGGATAATCAAGGTTGCTTTGCGCCCCTTGTTTTTTGCTTTCTGCGTTTGCTTTAATATGGTTCTACTTGGAGGTCGATTGTTATGGGTTGATATTATTGGTATCCACTTTCTATGTTGGGACAAGGACACACAGATATTGTGAGGAAGTTTGGTTCCCTCATTACAGTTCATCCATTCTCTCTTATTCCAAATCAGATGACTTCGTATTTGGCTCTCATTCACACAGTGGACGCCTTTGTCCATAACAGGGTGCTAGAGGCTTGTTCTGGTCAAGAGAGCTCGCGTTGACAAAATCTCCAATTTTCCTCCTCTCCCCCCCTCGACCACCTCTGTCAACACTCTCGACTACTTACACCACACCAGTTCATCACCTAACCGACAAAATTTTCCTCAACGTCAACCAAGTAAAAAACAAGTCCGACGGATTCAGGTACCATTGGCCAAGTTAGCCTCTTAGCCGATGTAAATGGAAAATGTCATCCATACCGTAAAATTGGCCGAAGTTTTTCCAAATACATGGGTCAAGTTGACTTCTTGATCGACATTTTCCAAATTCGTCGGTCAAGCAATATACAAGGCCGACAAATTTTGAGTTACGTCAGCCAAGCGCCCAAACTCCATTAAAAGGAACCAGCATGGGTTTGAGCCAAAAACTCAAATTTCTACCCCAAATTTCTCTCAAAAACACCACCTTCTCTCACAGAAATTTGATTTTGAAGTTAGTATTCAGAAATTATACTCCTTCAAGCTTAAATGGTATGTATTTTCTTAACTCTTTCTTGATTATTTTGTTAAAAATAAGTAGAAATTTGGTATATTTTGTGTTTAGTTTGGTGAGATGAGTTCTTGATATGCATGATAGGTGAAATATTGAGCATTTTTATTTTTATTTTTATGAATCCTTAACTCTTTGTTGATTATTTTGATATGAATAGATAGAAATTTGAATAGATTTTGTGTTTAAGTTTGTTTGATAATGAGGAGGATTTATTAGATACAAGCATGTGATACATATCGTTTTACATATTAGTTTAAGACCCGTTTGGACTGAATTGTTGGTTTGTTATTTTATCTACTTAGTAGGCTTTCTTAGTATTGGGTTGTCATCAAGTTTTAGCCCAAGACCATCTTAGGAATTACTGTACTTCTACTTGTTGTCTTGTTTACAAAAGAAGGATTGTTGTATGAAAGAGGCAGGAAATACCTCATTTTAAAATTATATATATTTATCTATATGTCTACTTTCTTCTCTTCTCTTCTCCCTCTTCCTTATCTCTTTCTGATATTCTCTTTTCTTATCAAACCCTAAACCTAATTCCTGTAACTTCACCATTTTCCCCTCAATCCTATTTCGGTCCTTATCATTAGTATTAGAGCCATCTTTCCAAGCTCAAAATTATGAGTGGAAAAGATTCTCGATGGGTTTAAGATGAACTCGCAACTACAAAAATGTGGATTCACAGCATCAAGGAATCAATTGTTACTACTAGGGTCAAACTAGAGAAATCTATTAAACTCTTAAGGGCCATGATTTCTAGGATTCAAGACCCACATAATAAGTTTTGTAGGGAACCTCCATCTAATCTTATTTATGTGTGTAAGCTTGGGTGAAAAAAAAATTCCAAAATCAACCCTTGATTTTGTGTTCAAGAATGAGGTACCAACTTAGTAACTAAAGTGTTCTGCTGATCGATTGGGTCTTCAAAAAAAAAACCAAGCTTTCATCCCCAACCAATTTACGTTTCGGAAGTTCCTTCTGATACGATATTGAAGGTACCGGAGAATAGAGACATTCGCACGATGAAGCCCCCAGAGTTTGCAAACATGGATCAAGAAAAAAATTGCAGCCCCATCTGTTGATTGGATGTCTGAGTTAGTGATCCAGTCACTATATGAGTTCAACTAGATGCCTGGACATGTTACTGAAGATTGTTGGATGCTCATGTCAACGGGAAAAATTTATGTTGCGCATAATATGTCCAATGAACATGTAATTTCTCTACCAACTGTTTTATGTTTACTTCTTTTTACCATTCAATGCAATGGCATTATTGAGTTGCGTACTAGTATTGGCACCGCATTGATCGATCCTGGCATGTATGTGAAATGTTGCGGGGTTAGAGGTTCTATGAAGGAAGTTTCTATTGAGGGGTTATTTGTCCAATATAGTGTTCCAGAGTAGATTAAGGAGCACTTTGATGTGGTGGTACCTGGCTTTACAAAAATTCAGATGCCATATGTTGATAATTTTTTTCATTATGGGCCATATTGAGTGTGGATATTAGTATGCTGTTGTTGGTTACAAAATATTGAAAACTTATAAAGCTGGTTTTGGAAGGAGAGGTTGGATGGAAAAGGTTTATGTACACTACTACTATGTTTACTGATATGGTTTTCAAGACCCTAACGCCGAAGTATGATTTTATTTGGGTGGATGATTTCATGATATAGAGTTATCGAGTTCTTCTTGATAAATTCAGATTCTTGTCCATGATCAAGGTTGACAGTGACTTGCACTTTTAGTTCAGTCATAACAAAAGGAATTGGATGGTAATACTAATATAAAGAAGAGTGATAGCTTCAATAATAAGTTGGGTTCTCTTAATCTGCTTATTGTTTTAAAGATCTGTTTGTTGTAAAGTGATGTTGTTGGAAGGATTTATGTATCTCTTGATAAGTTAGGTGTTCTCCTTGAAATTAATGCTTGGGGTGAATCACAATGTAGTGTGTATACAACAACAAATGAGTACTTGTCATATTTTGATGAAGACATGAATATTGGCCAAGAGAAGGATATAAGATACAAATAAGTTGAAAGGGGTTATGTGGTCACGGGAACAAATGATTATACAACTATAAATTTCATTATACCAGGGGTTGAATATGTGAATGTTATAGAGATTATGCATTATTTAAAGGCTTTTAATATTTTTTTTGGAAATTTTGGACGATATACTAACATAGTTGGCCTCATTACACAAATGTTTGTGGGTCTCATAGCTTGGGAGAACCTCAAGGAATTAGAAGTGGCTAATGGAAATTTGTCTCGTCTGGAATTGGTGTTGTCACAAATGGGAGCAAGCCAATTGGAATATATTAGTGACTTACGGGTGTATGAAGCGGAATGTTTTATTAGACCATTTGGTTCATTCTTGGGGAGCCAAGGAATTAATATGCCATTGTACTTGCATGCTAAAGGAAATCTTCAAGTGGAGGGTAATGTTTCTACTCATGAGGGCTTGCACATCATCCTTTATGGATCAATTCAAAGGACCGTACTTGATCTTGGTGATATATCAGTAAACAATTGCGATGGATCTTAGACTAGTGGTGGTGTGAGAAATAACATGGAAATTGTTGCAGGTAGCTTAAGGCTGCTGAAGGTACTGGTGTCACTATTGCAAGCTCAGGAGTTGAGAATGCCCTTGCAAAGCAGAATTGTCGGCTTGTTAAAGCGAGAAGATAACAACAAACACCATTTTCAAGGCTACATATTGTATTCTTCAGAAAATACTACTTGGGGAATGTGGTTGGATGATTGGGAATTTTGTGTAGGTGGTTGATGCTCTCCCGGAGCAAGTATACGCCCAGCTGATGCAAGTAATATAATGATGGGAAGTACTTTCCCCTCTCCCTTGATGGAAGGGAAAAAGAAAATAACAACTTGGGGTTGTCAAACCCACGAGGAATTGCAAGATACACAAGAATTCCAAGTAAAATAAGGTTTGGAGGAATTTTATTTATGGTATTTTGTAAAGAATAATACAATGTGAATAAAAAAAAGCAATGAACATGCAAATAACTTAGGTTTTGAATCAAAATCAAGAGAGATTCCAAGGCATGAGATCCGTAAAGAATTTGTCAGGTAACATTCTGTAATCAACTTCGAACTTGTGTTGTGTCTAATATTAGGTGGCCACGGATCTCTCTCGAGGTAATCCTATTTTCCTCCCGGGTTGACTAGGAATCTAACACAAGTTAACGACCCACTTATCTCTACATAGGTGTAGAAAAGTCATGTTGCAATCTCCACTTTGAGCCTTCTACCTTTAGGCTAGGTAAACCCTATGGATAGGACTCTAGCAATAACCCCCTCATGCGAGATTTAAAGGCTAGTTTGACTTAATTATTTCAAATAATTAATCTCAACTCCCATTTTTTGATTAAATAGCTAGGGCAATTACTAAGGTCTGTAGGGAGGTAAAGCATTAAGTACAAATTAAGCTAATTCATAATCTAATCTAGCACATTCAACACAAGTTCTCAACATCTACACAACATCACCAATTGATTCTCTACTCATTCATCCCTTAGAACAAAGAAAACTACTCACTCGTGGCATAAACAAGAGAAATCATGGATGGAATCACAAATAAAGACATATAGAAGGTAGAGGAAAGATTCCCAATACCTAATACGAAGTCTATCTTCATAAATCTTCAAAAAATCCTTATGCAAATCCAAGAAAAAGGAGTTTCTCTTACTAGAAAATGAGAGCTTCTCTCTCTAAGATCTGAATTTCGTGGCCTTCCTTCTCAAAAACCCTTATGTATCCTTATATAGTAGGTACAAGCTAAGGGAAAATGAGTAAAAGACTTTAAAAAATATTTGGTATGCAGGACATCACGGAACGACACGACGTTCCCCAAAGTGGGCTCAAATCCAAAAATGACGCATCTCTGTATTCTTCATGGTCCGGTGTACGACTGTACTCTTGAGCATGCCACTCCTCAGCACGACCGTACTAGTAGCGTGACGTATGATCTAGTTGATGGTTCTTCAGGTTTTCAAGTAGGGAAAGAGGCATAGTCATGCCAATATTGGACGCGCCTTTGGTGTGGCACGACCGTGCCCATGTCTTGGCTGGTTGAGTGTGAATAGTAAACTACTTAGGTACGGTGGCAAGCATAGCTGTGCATCTGACTATGGAACCACATGACCATGACCTAAGGCGTGCCTTTGTCAAAAGATGCTGAAAAATTCCTAAAATCCTCGAAATTTCTCAAAAGCAGCTTTGAATCACCAACACACCTGCAATGTACTACAAAGTATGGAAACGAGTATATCTAGAAGTTTTTATTCCATAACTAACTAATATAGAGATAAAAAAGAGAGCATATAAGTGGGGATTAAAACACAAGAAAAATATATCAAGATACATTCGCATCAACACCCCACACTTAAGCTCTTCTCGTCTTGAGAAAACACTAAACTAAGATAGAACCGGTTAAAGCCAGAGATACCTCGATAGGAGGAGGCCGAGACTCATTTATTCTATGCGATATAAAGTAAACACAAAATGCAATGCATGAATCCTAAACTAAGACGCAATCTAATCACAAGGCTCAAGAGACAAACGGAAAATAAAGAAAAGAAAAAGAACATCCTAGCATGATGCATACAAAAAGTATATAAAAACGAGTAACTCAAAGAACAAAGGTTGGAATATTGATAGAAAGATTTTCTCAAAGATGTGCACATATCCCAACATCCCTACACATTTCAAGAAAAATTCATAGACATAAAAATAAACTAGATAGAATTCCACAAGGATAGAAAACTACTCTCCATAATTCACTGTCCTTCGCACACCACTAGTTATAGTTTCTTTAACCTTTACGAATGGAACCCGAGAATCTCATATGCGAAGTATATCATTCCCACTCTCTACTAATCGTAAGGAATTATAGTCAATGAAGAATAAAAAATGTCTTTATTAAGCTTGTAATGTTAGGCTAGGCAAAGGGTAGGGAAGATATAGAAACGAAGCTCATAAAATATACATCTTGTCAAACATGTTCATCTCACAACCCAAAATGTGTATCACACATCCTATCCCCTTTGTGTTCTCACCACAAAGCTCACCACAAACTCTCTTCTCAATCACTCCCTTTATAGAACCTTGATCTTTGAAGCTCTTATATGTATAAGGGCGGACTCCAATACAAACCACCCTTACAATAGAAACCAAGAAACCATCGTTTTGTTGGAAAGTATAGCACATTATATTAGAAACTACAACACATTGTGTTGGGAAGTATATATTTTGACACATGTATTGGAAATTATAACCTATTGTTTTGGAAACCATGAAACTTGTGTGAAAATAGATAGTTTCCAACCCAATGTGTTATAGTTTCCAATATAATGTATTGTACTTTCTAACAGAACGATGGTTTCCTAGTTTCTATTCTAAGGGGTGGTTTCTATTGGAGACTAATCCTATTATATATATATATAGGAAATGGATGGGAGTTCGATGAGTTGCATAAAAGCTCCTTGGAATACATGGAGTGTAATGCAGTTTCTATAATCATGCATGTCCATTTGTTGAAGTGGGGGTTGCGTAAACATACAAAATATGGACTGAGCATGAGGAGTATGATCACATTCGTACTTTAACGGAATGTAGACTAAGAAGGAGACAGGATATTGCTTCATCAAGTAATGCGGGAGGACATTCAATGGATGATGTTCCATATAATTCATATCAGGAGTTCGTTGTTGATATGAACCCATTTTGTTCACGGGAGGACATTCCCCTAATCAGTGAAGTTGGTGATGCTGGGAGTGTTGGTGACACAGTGGTCGGGATATCAACTAGAAATTACAACTTCTTAATGAAAGATCAACAAATTACCTTGTACGCGGGTTGTGATGATCAAGAAATGAGGTTGAGCACTATTTTAGAGTCGGTTTTCATCAAAGAACGCAACGACATATTGAATACAACATTTGATGAGTTTTGTGTTGTGAATAAGAAGTTATTTCCTGAAAAGAACACATATCCAGATGGTTGGAAGGATGCGAAGAGGGTTCTGATGTTACTTGTTCTATGGAGTTGGGAAGAAACTAGAGAATTGTCATGTATGTGGTGAAACAAGGTAGTTCAAGAGTGACGGGAGGGAGCAGAAGAACAAGCTCCCTATGAAGGTAGTGAAGTTGTTCCCAATGATACCTCCCTGTAGAGGTTGTTTATTTCTGCATATATTGTTGAGAAGATATGGTGGTACAGGTCGGAGGGTGTCAAGCGACCAAGATTCGCTATGCCATCTAGCGGACGGTGATGCTTGTATTGAGTTTGACAAGAAACATCGTAAGTCTTAAACTTCTGATTTCCTGTCCCAAGTCTCCAGGAAAGTGTTTGAACATACTATTGAAACCATTAATTAAAGAGTTGTAGCTTCTATGGACAACAAGAATTGACTCGTATGACAGGTACATTACTGAAATGCTCAAGATGAAAACTGCAATTATGTGGACTATAAACGACTTTCCTGGTTTCGAGATATTAGGTGGCATTCAGACCAAGGGGTATAAGGCTTATCCAATATGTGAAGATCAAATGGATTTGATGTATAATCAAAGAAGAATCTCCTATCTTAAGGCACAAAGAGAGTTGGAAGCGGATAACCCGATGTGGCTTGACACCCGATCATTCTATGAGAAAGTTGAGAATAGGACCCCGATAGGTCTTCTTTCTGGTATAGATGTATACAACCGCATCATACATGAATTCAAGCATTATGGGTCACACAGTTTAAACCCATTAATAACGAATACGTTGCCTTCCATGAGTAAGAAAGTGTGTTGGACACATGTATCAATTTTCTAGGAGCTATCTTATTGGGCTGATTTTTAGGTTGGGCATGCACTGGATGTGATGTATATTGAGAAGAACATGTGTGACAACATCTTGGGAACCTTGTTGAATCTACTAGAGAAGACTAAGGATGACTTTAAAGCTAGGTTGACTTGGAAGGAGTGGGGTATCAAAACTCACTTATGACCCAAGAAGGGTAGGGGCGATAAATACACCTTACCCGATGCTCCGTACATGGTTAAGGAAAGTAAGCATCTTGAGGTGCTAGACAGATTTGCAGCCATTCGGTATCTGCCTTTGTGTGCCGGAAATTTGATGAAGAAGATCAACTTATCTAAGAAGAATTTTTTCGGCCTTAAGACACACAACACACATGTCACGATCCAATAGATACTTCTTATTGTCATCAGACCAATCGTTCAATCCCATGTGGCAGACATCCTAGTCGACCTTGTCGATTGGTTTCAATTCATATGTGCACACGAGTTGAAAAATTCATCGGCCTAGAAGTTGAAGGATGAAATAGTCTTTATCTTGTGTAAGTTGGAAAGTCTTTTTCCTCCATATTTCCACATAATCATGGTCCGGCTATGCAAACATCTTTCGAACCAGATATTGAAAACCAGAGATGTACAATACATGTGGGTGTTTCTAATAGAGAAGTATGAAACACTACAATAGTTTTTTGTTTCATCAAGCTGGGCATGAATAAATTAACATGTTTGTTTTGTCTCATTCACTATAGGAAACTCAGGGAGTATAAAAAGAGTATCCCAATAAGAGGTTCCCATAAGGTTGCATAGCTGAAGCATACATCACTCATGAGGTCATGGTATACTTGAATCTGTCCTTGGAAGAATGAAACTCGATAACAACTATGCAACTCCCAACAAGAAAACAATGGGAAGTCTCTACTGTATTATCAACAAGGTGAAATTCGTTTGCGAACCCTGAGATAAAGAACGGACTACCCGGAACTACGGGGTGATGCTTGAATCTATAGACATGATTTAATATGGTGTACTAATGCAGGTAGTTGAACCTTTGTATACAGGAACAATGTCCGTTGTGTTGTTTCAGTGCCAATGGTATGACATTCATCGTGTAACCCATGACCATGGCTTGGTTTTCATGAACACTAGCTCAGATTGTTACAAGGAAGATCCTTTTTTCCTTGCACTTATGGCAAAACAGGTTTTCGACGTTGATGATCCTAAAGCCGAACTTCATTGGAAAGTTGTCAACAAAATGACACATAAAGGTACATTCAATCCTGAATCGCTTCAGACAGTTGATAGTGACTAAGCGCTCTACGAGGTTGAAGATGGTTATCAAGAACCCGTCGTCAGCATAATCATTCATATATCCGGCTTATTCATTGACTTGGGTTCACGTTCATCATTGAGTGTTCGTGTGCACTTACCCATTGTACAAACCGGGGAGCTTCAACAAGACAGTTGATTGAATATGAGGATGAGGAAGAAGGGTACAATAATGAGGAGTGGGTATCTTATGATGAGGATTATGTGTATTGTCAAACTTGATATTGTTATGTAATAATTGTATGTGTTATATATTGGAAAACACGGATTGTTTTCTATATTGATGTGTTGTAATTGTATATCTACAAAGGTACGTGTTATATTTGAAAAAAACAACTTAACAATGAAAAAATAGAATCTGTCCTCTAAATGAATCTGTTAATAAGGCGACGCATGATTTTTAAAACTACGTCGTCCAGGTGAGGGTTCAGGGTTATCCCTCGCTTTGGCAATGCAAGTTTATAACTATGTCGCCAAGGTGAGGGGCTAGGGTTGTACCCTTGTCAACCATCACTTGGGCGAGCAGGGTTTTTAAAACCGTGGCACCCGAGTGAAGTTTTAAATGTTTTGAAAATTCATAAAAATAGATCTTATTTTGTAACTCCTGATTTTTTCCACTAAATGTACTACACAACAATGATGTTCATTTATATGGAAAGCAAACAAAAATTATATAGTTTCTAAGGACTTGATCATAAATTAGGTTTTTCTTTTATAAACTTGTAACACGTATAGTGTTAAGGGTAACATCTTAGATGAGGGTTTTGGAGGGTCATGTAATTTTTAAAATTAAATCTTTATTACAACTATGAGTTATTAATCACTAGTGCAGACTGTCTCTTGGGCGACATGTCTCCTGCGTCGCCCAAGAGGGAAATACCGTTGCCCAAGATCTTGGGCGACGAAGCCCAGCGTCGCCCAAGTTCCGTCATGGAGGTGGCGTACCCTAAGCTCTTGGACGCCGCAGGTTCATGTCCTCGTCACCTAGGAACCTCTTGAACGAT
>JAYMSW010004973.1:0-10468 GCA_036897725.1 Erodium texanum | reverse complement strand
TGCCACCGCGACGCAGCGACCCCGCCCTTGTCACCCCCGCCGAGGATGTCGTTGAAGCTCGCCGGGATTATCCCGGCAGCGACTTCGCCGAGCAGATTCAGAGGGTAATACCCATTCACCTTCTTCTGCTTCTTCTCCCTCCGAGTCCTCCCCGCCGAGTCGTTCTCGTCGTCCTCCGTCGCCGAGTTGCCGAGTCTGTGCCGCTTCAGAGCCACCGGCATTTCCGATTTCAAGTTGCGCTTGATTATCATCTTCCCCGAAAGAAAAAAAAACAATCAGACAAACCCACAACTCAAAAATCCTAAATTTGCTCCAGCACTGCAAACCCAGCAACTAATTTCGCATCAAAACTCGAACTTTAACAACACCCATAAACCCTAACTCCCGATATTATTTTTTCTTCAGAAGAACAGAGAGAAACCGCAAGCAAGCCTCGAGAATTCCTCTACCCAGAAGCCACGACCACAGAGATCGGAAAAGCAAAGAGGTCCAAAACCGAGAAGAGAAATGAGAGAAAGCTGTACGAAATCGATGGGAAGGGATCGAATTTGCAGAGGTCCGAGAATCTAAACAGAGATCTGTCTCGGGTCCGGTCAAAGCTCAATCTCTCGCTCTTAAGAGAATCATCACATGAAGTCGATACAAAATAGACAATAAGAACTTAAATTTCCACTGTGAACTCTGATATAATGATTACAAATTGGGGAAAATTGGAATTTTTTTAGAGAGAGAAAGAGGGTCGGGTCGGCGTTATCTGGTAAATACAGGGCCAGAGGGTCTGGTCTGGTCTGGTCTGGTCTAGCTTGCGTGTCAAAACAGGTTCACATTTCTTCTTCTTCGAGACTACTATGGTTTTGGGCTCGATTGGTTATGGTTTCATTAAAAAAAAAAAAATTAGCAGAGACACAGAGCCCAGCTATGGTGGTTGTTTCGTGTTAACGTTGTATGCTCAAGTTTCTTAACGTGGTCTTGTCTCAAAGACGGTTCTTTCAATTATTTAATTTTACTGAATCTATGGTTCGTGGTTGTGATTTGTGTGTGGGTAAATTTGTAGCTTGGCTTCGAATTTTCGCAAAAGATGACGAGTCTTGGTTCGTGGACAAGCTTTTTTTTTTTTTGGCGGGGTCTGGTTCTTTTAAAGTCATTGTCTATGAAATGTTAGAAGATATAGGTAATTATTTAATTTGTTTATTTTTATGAGGCCGGACCGGCGGCCGGATGATACGCCTGTGCTAGTCCGGCGGTGGCCGGAAATGGAACACATAGTGCTCATGTTTTTTCATTCTTTATTGACGTGGTTGTGTTTTTGAGGCTGGATTGAACCATTTCATGGTGTTTTTGTTTGTTGTATTGTTGTGGAGAGGGGTATTTTGGGACTGTTTCGTTGCAGATGAGTCACTCTCGAGTTGTGGTAGGGGCAAATTCGGGACATGGTTTTGGTTTGGCTCACTTTTGCTGGTAATCACTTAAGCTCAAAATTTGTTACGGAGATTGGTTTCGCTTACGAGGAAGACAACCTCGTACAGCATCGTCCTAGAATGTCTTCGAGAAGTTTGAGGAGGAAGTTCTGTTTGGTCCGTAATATGTAAATCCCTTCGACCTTCAACATTACTTCGTGCCATATTAATGTTCTGTCGCGAAAAGTTGCAATTTTTTGATTAGGGAGTGTATCAGAAGCTTCACGGTAGATGGGTTTTGTGAAACGGATCGGGTTGAACCATGAAAACAGGTCGAGAGAGATGTGGTGGAGAATGTTTTGGCCGTAGTTGTGTGTCGGAGACTTTCTGAGTCAACTGATCTGTTCTTGCTTCACATTCACAGAGCAAAACCAGAAAAAACAACACAACAGTTCTTTTTCTGACAGGAATCGAAGGATCAAAGTCAACACCTATATGTTGATCGTGTTGTTTGTGGCTGTGACATGTACTGATTTCTTGCTTTCTGGGTTGACCAAGACCCACCCACCCAGCTTCACAAACGTTGTATGGTAAATGAACTAAACAATCGATCTGATTCTAATTGAACCGAGATATTTATTAAGTGATGATATATATTTATATCTCTTAGATGTCAAACGTACATAGATGATAGGAATTCTTCTCGCGTAATGTACCATGTGGTCTGTGACTAATACATGATGCACCAAAATGAAATGCTGAAGCTATAAAAACTAAAGACAAACAACGAACATTGCCATTACATACCACATATACATGAACAAGTAGAAGCTTAGCTTCCCCATTATTGGACAAACCCTATATATACAGCTTTGGTCGGACATTTCAGTTCACTACCAAGGTTGTTATTACAACAGAGATCAAGACATCAATATCAACTACTTCCGGAAGTCCGGGAGTCTCATTTATTGACTAGTACTACCTTTGATGCAGGTCCTTAATCCCTCCGAGCTCCATGCTTAATCATTACTCATCAACTCAATGCCTCTTTGGAGTATCCGACTCCTCGGTTTTCGCAAACCTTCCTCGGATCCTAGGTTGACTGTCCGCAAGAGCCTTCCTACAAGCATACTGAAACCAAGTACACATGTGATCAAGAACAAAACTGAAATAAATACTTTTTCTTTTTTTTTTATTAGCAAGGAAGAAGGAAATCTTAATCTAGCATAAACTGTACCTTGATTTTCCTGCCAAAGTTGCGCTTTGCCTTCTTGTTCCTGTACCTCGAGAGCTTTTCCTTGCGCTCTTCAGAAGTGCAGTTGCTCACAATCAAAGGTCGGACCAACGAGGAAGAAGAAGACTGGTTGAGGTTTGTGTTACCGTTACCGTTAACATTCCCATTGCCAAGAGTCTGCCATAAAAACTCAGTATCAATGACCCTGTCCTGTCCTGTGGAAATGTCCATAAACATCTAAACATTTCTCAGGCCCTAGAATTGGGATCAAACATGTGACTCTACTCATATCCATAATTAATTAGTCAGAATCTCGAGCTTTTAGGTGGATCAGGAAACGAAAATGAAGTAGTTATAAAAATCTAACCTTTATGTCTCCTTCACTATAAGCCCTCCTCATCCCATAAACGGATCCAAAGTCCATTCCCGGAAAATCAAGAAAGCTCGGCCTCAAAGACGAGCTCTGCAGCCAATCCATCGAGCTCAAGCTCCCGGAGCTCACACTCTTCTGAAACTGAGAACCCTGAAGCAAGATCTCTTCTTCAACCAGGCTCGAAGGGAACTTCAAATCCAAGACCGCAGGAAATGCTGATATCTCCAAGAGATCCTTCTTGCACTCGTAGAAAACCTCGCTCAAGATTTGGTCATTCTGAAACGAATCCATCTCGGACTGCTCGAATCCTTGTGAAGAGATAGCTTCCTCTCCACAGGACAGCATTGAAATGGCCGCGGCCATGGGATCGAGGCTCCCAAGTGGCTCCTCCATGATCGGTTCTGGTGCTTTGAACAGATCTCCTTCTCCCCCCAAGTCATATTCTGATATTGTTGAGGTCTGTAATCAATAGTTCATAAGCGTTATGTATAAAGTAGCAACCTGAACCAAAAACTAATCACAGAAAGAAACATGTTCTTACATGATCTGACACAAGTTTGTGTTGTTTCATGATTAGTTTTTTTTTAGGGTATATGGTCTGATCTAAGCACTCAAGTTCAGTGTTTTTCATTTTATTATAAGCTTTGTGGAAGAAGATAACTTGAATTGAATATTCTTCGTGGAACCCCTAGACAGCATAAAACATGTATGTATAAAAAAAATTATTCCCTCACTATCAGCTAGTCTATTTTCTCAGCAACCAAACAGGAGATAGTGAAAGAATAACTCGGTGTGAGAAATAAACAGCCCAAAGCAGAAACGTAACATTTGACTTTTGCAGATCAGCAACACAAAATTACTAACAAATCATCTAAACTCTTAACCAGGCTTCATACAAGCTCCACTAATTCCCAACTCCATTTTCTCAGCAACCAAACAGATCAGAAACAAGAAAATGGCAAAATTCATAGAGAAACCGAAAACCCCCAACATCCCAGAAAAATTGAGCCCGAACCCATCTCGAAACCAACAAAAAAATGCAGATCAAGCAACTCAGTGAAGTAAAGTCGAGATCTTTACAGAAAATAAACACAGAGACAAAGAGAGGGGACGAAACAGAGCATAAAAGTAGAGTACCAGAGAAGGGCTTGCGTTATGGGAATTGCACAAGTCCTCGAGCAGCTGAACTTCTTGAGCGAAGTTCTGGAAATATGGGAACAAAATTCCCGTTTCCACGTACATTTTTTTCCGGCAAAACGATCCGAGGAACAGAGCTTTTTCACTGCAAAGTCACACTTCACCGAGAAACAGAGTACCAGACAAGGAATGGAAACAGAAGCACACTAAAATACGAAGCAGCTGTGACGGAGAGAGAGAGAGAGAAATGTTTGGTTTGATGGTTTATTTGTGATTAGATTTTATGAGTTTCGGGAGGATGAAAGAGAATTTATAGTAATTTACATGAACAGTCTTGATGCCATATTATAATTAACTCAGCTTCTAATAAGGACAAAGATAAAGTAAACAATAGTTTTTTTTTAAAGAAAATAAATATATTGTATATTATTAATTATTGAAATATGACAATAATGTTATACACTTACTGTGAATAAATGTTACAAACACTATGCATGTCAACTAAGAAAAATTACTAACAAATAATAAATTTATTTGTACCTATTAAGATTCATATCCGGATGACTAGAATAACCATGATAGATGATTATGTTAAACTTAATTTGTTAAACAAAATTTTGAAATAAGCAACAGATTGGAAATTCCTAACATATCATTAAAACTTTTACATTCACACCTTATTAAACTCTTACTTCAAATTTTAAACTAATAGCTAGAGATCTCAAAAACATTTTATCAATTATTGACGGGATTCATATATTTTAGACGTGAAACATTAATTGTGGCGTCGTTATCCATCCATATATGTGTGGGGAAGAGGAAGCTGATGATAAGCTGAAGATGCCAGTGATGGGCACACAGAGCAGAAGGGGCATCTAATTTGGAAGTTGGAGGAAGTAGGTAAGTATTGTGCAGAAGAAGTACTTGTGCCCTTTTTGTTTGCTTTGCCATTTTGGTAACAATCCAGCAACACCAGTGCATCTCCAGCCACTAAATATCACTCCTCCATCATTGCTTTCCTTTGGCATTGCCTCGCTATCTCACAATACAAAGCCCTAGCTTGCTTCTTCTATATTAGTTCTCTTTTGCTTGGTGGGAGAAGAAGGATCCCACTCACTACTTCTTCTATTGTATTGACATTTTGAAGTTACCCTCTTGATTTTGATACTTTCTCATGAACCAAACAATATATGTGAATCATCTGATAGCGTTTGGAACGGTTAATTACTCATGAGTTAGGATATAAGAGACCTAAAAAAAACTCGATATAGGTAACAAAGAGAAATGACCTATATAACCATATTCTGATATCATATTAGGACTTAAACTAAAGGGTCAAGAGCGAAGGGTTATGGTTTGGAATATCCCGCATATTTAGTTCACATCACAAGAATCATTCAACAATATTTAAAACCATTACAAAATCATATTCTAATACCATATTATGACTTAAACTAAAGGGTGAAGAGATTAGGGTTACAAGTTTTGGAAAATCCAGTATACTTAGTTCACATCACAAGAATCATCCAACGATATTTAGAATCGTTACAAAATCAGATTCTGATATCATATGATGGCTTAAACTAAAGGGTGGAGAGGTTAGGGTTCGGAACATCCAGTATGCTTAGTTCACATCACAAGAATCATCCTTCATTTGGAACCGATAGTTGCACATGGATTAGGAGATACGGATAACAAAGAGAAATAGCTTATAGAATTAGATTCCGATATCATATTATGACTTAAACTAAAGAATGAAGAGTTTCCGGTTCAAAGTTTAGAACATATTTAATTCACGTCACAAGAATCATCCAACAATATTTGGAACAATATTAATTACATATGAATTATGATATAAATAAAATAAAAACCCGTAACAAAGATAAATAATTTACAGAATCAAATTCTGATCCTATATCATAACTTAAACTAAAGGATGAATAGTACAACTTATATGAAACAAGTGGTTATGAGTGAAAAATTCTCAAATGTGTGAGATGTTGAGTAATGAGAAAAAAAATGGGTGTAGTGGAGATTGCTGTCTGTCTTTGTTACTGGAGGGGTTGTAATTGGAAGTTCATTTTATTTTCCCTATTTGGCCCAAACTTGAACCCACTTTTTGGATTCTTTTGTATGCAAACATGAATAGATTTGAGAGATGAGTGGTTCCTAACATGTTCATGACACTGACAACAATTGAAAAGTTGAGTTAAACCAATTATAAGGTTGTGTTTGGCATCCTAGAAACATGTCCTAGAATTATCACTTCCTTAATTTTGCTCTAATCAAAACATGACTATTTGAATGTAACCTGTTTATAAATCAAATTGAGTTGCAAGTTTAACTTACTATCACTTCATTATATTATGATTCTAATTTTCATGTTAGACTTATTTTTTCATCACAATATTCGTTGTTTTATAGTTATTTTTTATTGATCATATTCATAAGTTATACATCTCATGTTACATTAAAATTAAACTAGTATGAGGGTCTCTAAGCACTAATTAAATCTCCTGTCCTAATACATATTCTAAACATGTTATTGTTTGTAAAATATTTTCTAGATGATGTTCAATTTACGGTAAGATTGGGATAAAGTAAGGTTTAATAAGAAGTTAATTAAATTAAAATTCCATGAGTTAGTTTTTTTGTCACTGAAACTTCCAGCTCGATCTATATAGTAATTTACCAGAGTTTTTGTAAAATAATTGAGACGAATATAGATTTTATCTTCACGTGAAGCATTACTTTAAATATACAATAATTTATGATTAAATAAATGATAATTGTACACATCTTATCTTCATCTTCACCATCTCAGTCCAAAAGAAATCATTGAAATTTTCAGGTGACACAGAACCATCATCCAGTGGAGATGAACCACTGCCCTCAGTGGAGTGACATGAACTGATTTTGAACATGAACCCATTTGTTTGGTTCTCACTTATGATTAATCACAAACACCAAAATGGGAATAAAAAAATGAATTAAAATGCTCTCCACTTGTGATAAGAAATTGAATAACTTTGTTTTTGCTATAAGTTATTATAAATTACTTACAGAGCATAAACTCAAAAACCCTAGATGACCTTTATCATAATTAACCTAGCAATTATTTGTAACCATTGTTCTCATGCTATACGGTATGAGAAAAATCGTTAATATTTGGTCGACGTTAGTTAATCATATTAAACGAGAAATTATTGCGGCTAACACGAGAATAATATACTTTGGAGGTCTCTAATGATGTGACTATGTGTTTATATAGTAACCTCTGTCATAGATGCCATGTGAAAAGGTTTCTATAAATTCTATTAAGATAATAATATCATCATTTATATGAGTGTTTTAAGCAATTGCACCCATATTTGATCAATAATTTTCATATCATATTCACCATATACAATACATTTTGGGAGCATCAAATCTTATTTGTTTCATCTTTGTAACTTCTTGATGATAAAGATAAATTACATGTTAAAAATGCAAAATAAAAGGGAGAATTCGAGAAGCTTTCTTTTCATGTAAATTTGATAGATCCCGAAATAACCACTTTATTGTGATAAAACATGTTATAAAATTAGGGTTAGGTCCAAAGAAGGAAAAAAAGTGAGACGGTGGCCAAATACACCCAAAATGGGTTATGATGGCTATAGCATTAAATAATATTAAATTTCAATCAAGGTTATATTTAATTTATTGTTGAAATCACATGTGCATATTTATGTTTGTACAAGTTGATATCTAGATAATGCTCTTGTTATCTTGTTCCTCCCCACTCCTGTATGCATTTGTTTTTATTTTGGGTAGGTTCTAGATCGATATATGTGCTCAAAATGGTTACTGATTTACAATGATACTTGAAATTGATGTTCAAAATTGACAAGAAATGATAATTTTATTTATATAAAAAAAAGGTATCCAATTTGGTATATATAAAGTATGGACACAGTTATCATGAGTTTAAATCATATAGAGAAGGTAGATGGAGATTATAGGTAAACTTATGCTTATAACTTTATAGAACAATCGTTTATACAAATCTTATTAATTAAAACAAAAACACAAGTAATATTATTTTATTTTCTTGAAATAAATATCGTATATATTATATATTAATTATAAAGACATGTATATCAATTATCAAATGTCAATTTTAAACGAGTATTACTTACATACCGCTTAACAAGACTTTATAGAACAATAAATATGTATTAATGAATAGACAAATAAGTCAAATACACATAACACTTTATTTGTCTCTAATAGAATTCATACTCAAGTGATTAAGAGAAACAACTCTATTAACATTAGGTTAAATATGATGGGTTTTAAATCATATATTTAAATATACTAAAATGGGTTATATTTTCACTTGTAAAATCATGCAATTAAATGAAACATTTATATTTGTTTTTTTGGATCCATGCATTTGTCTCGCGAACATTTACATAAGGCATGAAAGAGATAAACCAAATAATTAATTTTAGGTAACTTTGACTTGCCAAATCGAATACGACACATCTAAGGAGATACAAAGTGTTTTAAGATCTGTGATTTTATTGGCAGGCCTGGTGCCACGTCATCAGAGTAGGGGTGCACCTCGGCACCACAACGAAAAATATACGAGCACACGTGTCGTCTCCTCTGTCCATGTCGACAGTTCCGGCAAGCAGGTTTCCCGTGAAGGTGACAAGTGTCATATGTTTTTCTGCCACTTGTCAGTTTCCTAGAACGTGTGTTCTTGTCAAGTGATTAATGAAACTATTCAACAACTGTACACTAATTAATCAAGTGTGAACCGATGATTTATCTCCACTAACCGAAACCTTAAAAGTATGATTATTGATTAACAAAATATCTGGTTAGGAAACACTTGAAATTGACATTAGCTTCTCTACTTGCATAGATTGTCACCATTACCTTTACCTCAATAATATTAATTTGTCACTTTCTAAGTTCATAACTTATTTATTTTTGCTTAGATATTATTCTATAATTCAAGTGGACAAGTAGATGAAATTAAAAATAATTTTCTCACATACAAAATGATTATTGTTTTTAACAATAATTGTCTCACACGCCTGAGACGGCGACCCAGTTGCATATAAGGTTTGGAAACAAATAAATAAATCAATGCAAACAAATGAACAAATCGTAATCGTAATCATAATCTGGAGAGTGGCTAATTATACAGGATCAATCAATGCAAGTGATCAAATCAGAAGCAGCGTCCAATTAAAAAGGCGATAGAAAAGAAGAAAAGCACAGTGACGATTTTGTACATGTTCTTGTAGGTGTGGACCTGAGACTCAGAACAAGACAACTACAGACCTGTTTCTTCAGCTGCTTCTTTTTTCAGAGAAGAGCTCGCAGATGAGACAGCGAGTTTGGCTCATGCCAAACCGTGTCTTATTGCCATTTGCTGCTCTCCGTAAGCATTGGCATGGTCTCTAAATAGTCATTGTATTGGCATAATTGTCAGGGGTAATTACAAAAAAAGTACCCTCATGTTTAGGGTTTGTGCCATATCCAAGTTGTTGCAAATCAACACCCTTACATTACAATTTATTGTATTTTTTTTGTGGAAATCGTTAGTTTTACTTCGCGTTTTGATCATATACCTAAACATTTCGAAAATGCTCAAATTTATTTTGTAAAACATGAACACACTTTTTTGTCATCTACTGTTGTAATACCTAAATGTGAAAACAATTAATGACAAAAAAAATATCTTCATGTTTCACAAAGACAATTTAAGTATTTCAAAATATTCGTAAACATATTTTTTTTTTATCAGAAAGAAGGGAAATGCAATATCGCAGATATGGGGATTGAAACCAGTGACCCCATGCTTATGACATGAAGCCTATATCACTTCACCCACAAAACTTAGGCATTTCCAAAATGTTCTAACACATGCTCAATACATAAGATAAAACTAACTATTTGCATAGAAAATTACAAACAATATAATAAAGGGGGTAACCCCATTTTTACCTCACTTTCAACTTTCATTTACACAGACACACCTTGATCTTTCATCAATTAACAAAAAAACTACGGAATTCGACCTTTCATTTACAAAAAAAACACGATCTCATCCATTTTGGATGGAAATTTTGATTTTTTTTTCAAAGTGCCTAAACTACTTGTGAACCCTATCCCCGAAAACCCTAAAACTAAACCCTAACAGTGGTGACTACCGACGAAGGGGGCGGAATGCAGGAGGCGGTGGCTGCCTGTCGACGATGGCGATGGTCGACAGTGTGTTAGGGTTCAGGATTGGATGGTATTTTCATGAAATTTGGTGGATTGTGAAAG
>JAYMSW010004972.1:0-10469 GCA_036897725.1 Erodium texanum | reverse complement strand
TCTCTCATGGCTCCTTCTAGCAACCCTTCCACGGTCTCATATATGTGATTGGAGCAATTCCATGTATAGTGTAATTGTTGTGTAAGTAAATCTTCCTCATTTTCTAGGATTCAATTATTTTGGTTACAACATAGACATATTATAGGTTCCTTTTCCTTGACATGCTTACGATGCAGTTCCCAGGTGAGCTGCGCAAAACTAACTAGTTTCATGTCATGTTTGATTTAATGTTAACAACCACTTTGCACTTACAACCATGGACCTATTTGATTTGGTGCCTCACTACACTCCTCTCTTCCACTTGAGACTGTTCCTTATTTTCCTCAACACTATCACATACATTGTATCTGTCAACATCTTGTTTTGAGTATAAGGATGATAAGTGAAAGTACCTATTCAGCCACCATGTTTCTTAAAAGCTCCACTTGGATAAATATGAGGCCACAAATTAGATTACCCAAGGTGCTCAAACCAGAGCCTCTTATCATAAAGTTTATATGGTTTAAGGAAGATGGTGTGGACGATAATAATTCATTTTCCTTAAGGAAAAAAAAGGCATTTATTTCGGATAATTCTTAATCATAATGACATTAATTTATCTGTGTGCTATTTTCTTTTAAAAATATTAAAATGAAAATGGAAATAGTACCACTTTTGGTTTGGGTGTGATTGGATAAGGCTGTTTGGGGACCAGGTTTGGCATGCATTGCTGTTACAATGGTTGTGGTACATTTGGCATTTCCATTGGAACCCCACCACATTCCTGGACTGCGAAAACCATCATCCAATCATCACTTGACACCTCATCCCACCAAATCCACCTAAGCCTCCTCTATAGTATACCCTCCCAAGTTCAGATTCTGATCTTGGAGTTGTAAGCATATACGGAGATAAAACAGTTCCAGCACCCAGAAAACAGAGAACACAGCACAAGAGAGGAATTGAAAGAAGATGAAGACTTGTGAACAATCAGATCACAGGTATGTTTATGACTCTTATTCTCTATCCACTGTGCTGCACATAACCTGCTTGTCCATCTCTAAAGTCTGTTTTTTTTCTTCTTTCATATGCAATTTGTTTACATATAGCTACAAGTAACATCAACACAAGTATATATAGTGCCAAATGGTTCAAATTCAACTCCTACACCCTACTTAGTCTATAAAATCAATGATGCCATATCTAAAACACTGAAATCATAAGCAAGCACTCACTCTTCCTGTCAGACTATCATATAAGCCATCCCACAATCTCTACAGACTAGGAAAAAAGACAATCCAGATAACAAGACTTGCAAAACCATACATGACTCATATAAGCAATAGCATATCATATTAAATAGTCACAATCAGGAAAGCAAGCTTACCCTGAAAGGGGAAGCCTCTTTCTGAGTTCTAGGCCATATCAAGCCATATATTAGTACACACATGATACAATGGAAGTTACAGGTAAAGATGGTCTTTCGAATACCTTATTCCCACAATCACCCACCAAGTTAATTCCATCCCCACACCTAGTGCTAAACTCATGTACAAAATAATCTCAAGCACTTACTGGGTAGGGCTGGGTTAGCTGAGAGTGTCCTTGTCTTCATTGTTGTCAAGCATTACCTGCCGCACAAATTGTCCCTGGACACATGGTCTGTGTTCTGCCAATTTTTGCCTGCTGTGGTACCGAACCTGCAAATAATAGTCCCATCAGGACAATTCTAAGAGGGAATTCCTTTTTTCATATACCCAATGCAGTCAGATGTCCAGTTTGTCAGCACATGAACACAAAGATGCAATCGTATCACCTTTTTCTCAAAGCATCTGTCCTTCCTTTTCTGGCGAAACTTTTGTAAGGCAGCTTCCCTTTCTGTAAAACGGCTTTGACCAATGTCAGTCATGATCCTGAATCCAATGCCACCATCAATTCCACCTTTCATTTCATTTCAGCTTCATTATCACATTCCTTGGTTGTTCCTACAGCATTCAAATCAGCACTGCTCATATTCTGCCCATTGCTTCCACGATTACTTCCTGTGGCACTGACATTCCCGCTGTAGTTGCCAGCGTCACTTGTAACGAGTGTACTCAACCTGTTGGATGACCCAGATTTCGGAGCTTCTTCTGTCATAGTTTCCAAAGATAAATCCTCATTGCTACCTATCTGCTGCTGCTTCGTGTTGTGAACATGGTGGTGATAGTGGTGGTAATAGTGATGGTGGTGCTGGTGGTGTTGGACTTGGAATTGCTGCTGTACCCCCCTTGTTTGTGCCAAAATGATGTCAGCTATTGCAGTGTCAGGCTTCCCCTGTACTACAGCCTGAGGGCCAGTTACATGGATATCTTGAATAGGAAGGATTGGGGTTCTTGCCAGTAGATTTAGTCCCTGGCTTATCACTGAATTCTGCTGTTTTGGTGAAAATGTTATTTGTAGTGGATCCCATGTCATTGTTACTACTTCCATTAGAACGCTGATTGGGAGGACTAATATTTGAAGTAGATTGAAAGTTCTGCATTGATTCCGTTTTTTCCATCTCTATCAACAGTACATTCCCTGTTAGAGTCTGGCTAGCCCCTGATGCAGAATTGTACCTAGGATAATAATAAATAAATAAATAGTGGATCAGCTATCAAATTGGGTATCTTGATTAAGAGTCAAAAGATAGACATGTATCTCTTAGGAGTATAATAATACCTTGAGAAGGCTGAGAGGTCCGAGTGTCGCAAAACACGTCAATCATTAGCAGGGGCTCCAGCATCTCCAATATCTCGCTGCCTCTTCAAACTGAGCTCAAGTGAGGGCATTTCTTTGGTTGCATGGATGGCTACATTGGAAATCTTGGAGAGGCCAATTTGATTTTCCAAGTCTTCACTTCCTGTCAGGGGATTTGAACTATTGGTAGCAGCTCGGGTTCTGGATTCACAAGTCTGTTTCCCACTGTTGAGCTCTAGTTCACCTTTTGCTAGATGTTCATAACCTTCTGTTGAGTTTATTTCATGAAACTTGCCCTTGTCAGTGCCTTCTTGATCAGTGAGTGCAATTTCACCAGGATTTTCAAGCTGCATACTTGGCATTCCTATCTCCATGTCTTTCCCCATGACAACCTTGTCTAAAAAATATAAAGGGGAATCACTTTAACATAAGTATATACATAGATGCAATTGTGTAAGTAAGAGAGAATAATAATACAATCATGCCTACCAAGTTTTTCATGTTCTTTGGATTCCTTTGTAACAGACACAGGCAAGTTGTCATCGTTGCATGCTTCAGGCCTTGGATGAATAACCTGGGCACAGGTACTGTCTTGAGGTTCCGATTGGTCCCATGGTGATTGTGGCTGAGGGCTGTCAACTTCTACGGCTCTCTTAGTCCAAGAGCTCTGCAAAACAAATAACAAAGGTAACACAGGTAAACTTCAAGCTGGATTTGCTTTAGAATTCTTAACAGTGTAATGTTGGATATACGTCAACACAAACCAGTTAACATGCAATAATGCATAAACCGCAAGCTCATTATTTGAAGCGTGTATTGTCATTCTGCTCTAAGGATAAGCAATATATTGCATGGTATCAAGTTCCAAACCCTGATTTTTGTGCATAACAAAGTATTATTGAACATACTGCCGAGTCTTCCAAATTTTTATTTTAATATCAAGAAAACATTGCATTGTTTGCTCAAGACTGGGTGTGTCTCTTTGTTTTGTTCTCAAGAGTCCCATCCTCTTACTTTCGCAATTGCATATCAAAAACAACAACCAAGCCATCTCCAAACAAATGTTGAGGTCTACTCCACAAAACATTAAGCAAAACTGTTTCAGCTCCTTGGCTTGTATTTTCCTCTACTCCATTCTATCTTATCTAGTGTTATCTCTTCGTAAAGATAAGCCATATTATTTTACTAGTTATTTCCATGTTAACTTAGGCCCAAGCATACCCTTTCAGCATCTCTTCACTCAACTCCCCCCACATTTCCTAACAGGTCACTACTCATGAAGGCATCTCGTCTCCCTGTTATCATATCCAACAATATAACCATGAAACTTGGAACACTTTTCTGTTCTACTTGCACAAACATTAGGTTGGAATATAGGGCAAAGTATTGTTAATGCCGTTAAAAATTCTACTCCTTACACTTGATTCTAGTTTCATGTCCATTCATGAAAGGG
Organism: Erodium texanum; assembly: GCA_036897725.1. NCBI lineage: Eukaryota > Viridiplantae > Streptophyta > Magnoliopsida > Geraniales > Geraniaceae > Erodium > Erodium texanum. Next base: position 6,316 of record JAYMSW010004972.1, on the reverse strand, counting down.
TTATATCAAGTCTCAAGATGGGAAAATAAATAACTAATGGAAAAAAGAATTTTTCAGGTTCTCGATTATTTCTATATATATTATTGGTAGATTTTGTATTTAGCATAGATAAAGCAACCATTGAACTAAACACGCCTAGCTTGAGATAAGAAGGCAGACTGAGACAATAGACTAGTTGCCACATCCTTGAAGGGACTGTTAAATACCTGCTGAGTGCCACTACCATTGTCACTTCCATCCCTGACATTCACATCAATGCTCCTGATACCGCCCTCATCATTGCTGCCAGCATTATTGTCGGACTCTCCAACACTTTTTGACTTTATGGATTTTTGAGTTCGTGTACCACTTTCACTCCCACTACCACTTGACTGATGAAAGGAGTAATTGATTTAAAATAGAAGAGAAAAATTCTGCACTGTGGTACTATATCAATGAAGCAGTAAATAATAAAGAAGCAGAGAGGTTATAGAAGCTATAAAAAAAAATTTTAAAAATCCACAAGTAAAATTTGGCAAGCAAAATGAAATCTTCCTTCTTGGATAGTTGACCAACAGGTACCATAGACAGTTCAATGCATGTACATGACAGAACTTGGATTCAAAGTAAGATAACTATAGCAACTCGCGCTGTGACATCTCCTCCAAATGTGCTGCCAAAGATTTTTGAGCTCGTTCTTTAGAATAGGCTTCACTAAAAAGTCAACTGCTCCCTTTGACAAACACTTAAAGACTATACCCATAGAATCATGAGAAGACATCACTGCACAAAGAACTCACCGGGTGTACCAATTAAAGTATCGATTTATTAGATAAAACGGGTATGGCGACAATGTCAAAGGAGAGAAAGAATATCATAGATATACTTACTAATAACAGGAATGTTCTTGCGAGTTTTATGGCTCATTATCTTGTACAAGAGAGCAATGCCTGATAAACAAGGCTCCACCTCAGTCAAAACAAGATCAATGTGACTGGTCAGATCTTCTAGGATTTTCCATGCTTGTAAACCATTTGCTACTGCCACAACTGCCAATATTATAAAATGTATTAGGATCGTTCTCTCACAAGGGAAAAGTTCCATGTAGCCATATGATATCGAACATGCTTATGAAATATTTATTCATGGCATGTGTAAGACTATAATAATAAAATACAGCTTTCATTCAAGATAAACAAAATATGCTTGCAAAAAAAAACAGAAAATCTGAATAGACGAAATATCCTTGTAATATGCACTTTATTTTTATAAGCTATACTTTAGAGGTTTTCTAAATATTGATATACAAGTGCTGGACAGTGTGGACTAACCTCCTAAATAGCTCTAAAGGAGCCACAACCAGATCAAGAGTGTAACGTCAATAGAGAAGGTCAAAGTCTTCCTACATGTGTTTTGACATATAAGGGAACAATAGGTTGTTTATCAAGAATAGTACCCTGTTTTTATTAAGTACACCGACAATTTGCTGTTACAGTTATAGCTGAATCTAAATTGCTTTTGAAAAGCAGAAAATATGCAACAAGGTTTAGACCATGTGTGAAGACTGTTCTATGTAATGCCATGAAAAATTATTTACCTTCATAGCCGCAATTTCGGAGTAGTGCATTGACAACATGGCGAGTCGAGTCATCATGTTCCACCAATAAAACCTTTAGAGACCTGAGAGGTAGAAACCTCTCCCAACGTACAACAGGTTCTCGAGGCTGTTGTTGTGGCCTCTGGAGAAAATCCTGGGAGTGGGTGTGAACCTGAACTGCTCCCTGTCGCCCATCATATACATCTTCAGCATTCTCGTTAATTTGGGACTCATATTCTTCAGAGTGTTCCTGTCCCTCACCTATGATCCTATCCTTTGCTTTCTTCTGGTCATCTAGCAAATGGTTGTTTAGTTCTGCAAATTCTTTAGCTGCAGAACCATTATTATTCATCTGAACTATCCCCATCAACCAGACTCAAAGAGACCAATTATCAGGAAGGCACTGGACCAAATAAGTGAACCGACAGAGAGCTTGCTCATCCTCTGTCCTCAAGACACCTAAGAACTAAGATGCAAGTCTCAACAACTCCTACACAAGAATTTTTAAGAATTTATATCAGCAGTTACACATGAAATGTAAATATTAACAATATAGAAATCTGGAACATAATTAGACTGCAAGAACAGCCGCCTTATAGGAATCAGATAAAAATGTTTAATAACTATTTTACCCATAATTTAAGAGAGAGATAATGATTTGGTGTATGAAATAAAAAGTTAAGCTCCAATAAAATCATAATTTGGTATTTGGTTGCAGCAAAAGGTTACAAAGGAAGGGAATAAAAATTTGGAACTTATCTTAATCCTCATTCAAGACAATTGTCCAATAAAGAAAACCTACTAATAATTACAACAATCCGACCTGAAAACCAATAGGGCATAAATATAAGATTCACATCTTTCTTTACTCTGGAGGAAGCCAAATGAACTGTGGTGAAGATAGGTTTCTTAGTTTTGAAGTAAATAAATAGTAACTAGTACCACAACAAGATATGAACAGAGAAATTCAAGAAAAAAAGGAGTTGGTTAAAGTGAGACTAACCTCACTTTTAAGAAATGTAGGGAGAAAATAAAAGAAAGAACAGAAAGGAACATGAACATGAACATGAACATAGAACCTCCAGATTTGTGCATGGTGGAAATCCAAGTCTGGAAAAAGTTCACTTATCTTGGACAAATCAAAAGTTTTCACTTTGACAAGGATGATTCTTCGGTTCTGGCAACCAAAACCTTAAACAAGTTGGGTAACGATGTAGATGGTGATACGATAAACAATAAACATGCTTGGCGATACGATAAACAGATAAAGATGTTTTCATGAATTGAAGTCAATTGAATTCATATTCAGATATTCTGTATGGTTATATGAGAAAACTCACCTAACAAAAGGGATTACACTCATCAATATAGGATTTTACCTCATTGCAGACCCTAAAAACTCGTGAATAATCTTCAACTGAGTTCTTTAAACTGAACCTACCACAATATCCCGCTAAGTTGAGCTGATATTCAACTTGTCAACTTCTACTTCCCCAACACTTGACAGCAAAACAACTGAAACACAATAACTGAACAAAATCAATTCATTTTCATTAAAAAAAATCTGCAACTAAACAAAACCAGACCAAAGTCCACCTTCTCAATCTTCCCAAAAGGAAACAGACAAAAATGTGTACTCGGTTCACAGAGACACCAACAAACTTCTACATAGATCTAACATATTCAAGACCCCAAAAAAAAACTTCCATTTTTGTTCAGATTTGGATAAAATAACCGGACAAGCTGAACCCAAATTTAACTCAATCAATATTTCCTTTTGATTACTCGAAACGAAACCAGCATGAAGCACAACAATCATTTTCATTTACCGAGCTTCTTCACCAACCAAGCCACAGAGATCTAACAAATTGAAGAGAAAACACCGATTCATTTTCGATCGCTAGTTGAAGAAAATATACCTTTGAAGCTTCAATCGAGCTCGATCGAGTACAGAAAAGTAAGAAATCCAAGCTCAGAAAATCCAAATCGAGAGAAAATTTCCAAGTCGGGAGGATTTTTTTCTAGGGTTTTCGGATCGAAGACGAGGCTTTGAAGGAAGCTTGACTGGTCGAGAAACGGCGAAGCCAAAGGTAAGAGAAAAAGAAGATACTATTGTGCGCTCGGGGTTGATGACATGGACCAATGAAAGGTTCTTAGTAATGACACGTGGAATAACACGTCATCGCGATTTGTCTGAGCTGGACCAAGATCTAAAGCTGGACAGGGAAGTGCTCTTCGGTAAATCTGAAGCGATCGTCCAGATCGTGCTGGGGCAGGTGGCGCTTCCTCTGGCGAGTTAAAGGTTCTGGGGGACAAAAGATTTCAAGCGTACGGCGTCGTTTCGGTAGGATGCACCTAGTGCGGGCCACGTGGTTTCGATGTTGTACCTTATCTCTGGTGACACGTAAGCATTGAACATAACGTCCGTTTAGGACGCGTTTGTGTCCCTGGTTAAAAAATGGATCAAACATATTAAACAAGAAATACAAATAATATACAAATTATTTTTAGAATTATTAGTTTTTTTTAAAAAAATAGCCTCGTACTTTTTTTTAAAACATTAAGAGATAAGCAACATATGAACAAGCCTCTCGAGTTAGTGCATAGGCAACTGCATTCGTTGGTATTTTAATAAACTTGACTGATATTTACTTTAGTGAGTGTAAGAGAGAACGACAGTCATTAATAACCAGACCTAGAGGTGAAAGGATCGACGACTCACTCTGGATCATAAGGACAATTCCTTGACAGTCACTTTCCACCTCGACCTGTTGCCAATTCTACCTGCAGATCCATGCTAGGGCCTCGCATATGCTCAAAGCCTCTATAATCTCTGGGTCGGTGTAACTCAAGAGGAGACCACAGTGCACACCTCGAGTTGCACCGTTATCATCGCGCACTATAAGACCCACTCCCCCTGCATTGTCCTCTAGTGCTCCATCTACATTTATTTTGAGCCAACTTTGCCTTGGCTTCTCCCAAACCTACTGTCTGGAGGTGCAATTCCCTGTTTGACTCTGATTCCGAGATCCTGACCATGCCTGCAGTTCAGCTTTTACAACAGTAAAAATACTTCTGGGAGATCTCGATTTCTGGTTCCAAACCTAGCCATTTCGGGCTTTTCATATTTCCCAAATAATTGCTACAATCAAAGCACAGTTACGTTACTCATGGGAGGTGAACCAAGCATGAAAATGCGATAAAAGCAAGTCCAACTGAAAAGTCGAAGGGCTGAGGGTGTTATCGCCCAAACCGCCACAACATAGCCACATTCAAAGAAAACGTGCTCTGAGGTTTCGGGAAGAAGGCAATGAGCATATTAATCAAGCACGAGACATGCCCTAGATTGGAGCTAAACCATCGTGGGATGGATGCCAAAACAAATATGCCATAATAAATGCAACATTTTGGGTGGGGCCGGGACTTTCCATAACAATTTACATTTTCAGGGAACCCACTGATTATGATCCTTTTGCAATCTGCAATAAATTCTTCGAATTATGTACTGACCCGATCGATCAAACAATTAGTACAAATTGTCATGCTTCTCCCCTCTTCCTAAAGGAATCGAGAGGACTCTCTTAGCTTCCTCCGAACCACAAAGACCATGTACCACTTCCGCATCCCAAAATCTCCCTTCGATACTCAATAAGTTATGGACCATGTTATCCTCAAGAGTTAGACCAAATTAGTTATTTTAACCTCGAAGTCAAAGATTTGAAAATTTTTATTTATTCTTTTTAAAGTTTGTCTTGTTAACTAAACAAACCTTTTACTCAATGACACATTTGATACTTCACACATATATTGTTATTAATATCATTATTATACATTGATTTTATGTACACAATTTTTATATACATCATGTCAACTTTAGTCTTTCACACTTCATGAACACAATTAAACATATTGTTTCAATAAATTCAAATGTAATCATTAAATAACATTTTTTTGGTTCATCGTTCGATTTGGTAATTGACTAACAATACAAACAATGTAAATTATATTTTGTTATTTTTAGACCATTCTCTCGAAACTAAATTATTTGTTTTAATTTGAGATATTGTTTAAATGATTAAAGAGAAACAAGTTCATAACATTTTTCAATATGTTGGTTCAATCCTATCAATCGATCCTTATTTATAATACCATGTTTTAGAATTTTGTCTTGTGGTGCAACATTAATTCACATACTATAGAGGAAAGACACAATAAAAAGTTGATATGAATTATTTCATATTTACTAATAGTATTTCATGTAGCCTATGTTTTTTTAGTTTTGGTCTTTTTAAATGGAGAAGCTAGTACTGTATTATTTGACTATATATGTATAATTATCATGTTAGTATCTCCCACTTTCAGAAGCTAAGTTGAATCTTTTTACGTGTCATGATATGCTATGAAATGCTGGCATAGAAGAACAAATATAATAATATTATTATTATTTTGAATATTACATATTCGATGGTAAGGAGTATGGTGCGCTAATGTGTAAATCTTACAAGGTTTAGTTGTTGTTCCTACAATATACATTACATATCCGGGTGCAAGACATTATTCAGGTAAGTAAATTGGTAGTGACCTTACAATTCTAAATAGGTTTTCTTACAATATGTAATTGATGACATTACATATCCGATGGTAAGGAGTATGGCTGAAGTGTGTTAATGTGTAAACCTTACAAGGTTCAGTTGTTGTTCCTACAATATTCATATGATAACGTTACATATCCGGGTGCAA
>JAYMSW010004971.1:0-10471 GCA_036897725.1 Erodium texanum | reverse complement strand
AATGAGCTCATTGTTTCGGGTGTTAACTGACTCCCAAATACGGCAGACCCTCACCCTTACAGTGCAGGCACGACCAATAGCCTCGAGCTGGCTGAGTTTCACAATTTCCATATCTGCAATACGAACCGAGACGAGCACAATCACTACAAGACATGTTGGGTACAGAGCAACATTAGCCCAAACCAAATAAGCGAAATACAATGAAAACACAACATTTAATAATTGTTACAGTGATGATTCAAATCTAATAGACATGGCAACAGATTAAAAAAAACGAAGTAGGACGGTGGAAAGCTTAAATGGTAGAATGAATGATGCCCAAACGTATAAAAGATCATGAGCATGATAAAACAGAGACAAATTACAGCTATCTATAGAATATGGCAGTGCCACAAATAAAGACACAAGAAGCACGAGGCTCACCAGAAGCAACCAACAAATCGGAGCCCGACCGGCACGTTTAACACTCTGCGAAAGAAAGCACGATGCGGAGGAAAGCACGATGGAGTGTAAGTGCTAACCCCATCAGATTTATACCGAATCTCACTAGGTAAGGCCGCGCCCAGCCCGGACCTGCGCTATTTCGGCCGGGACCCCTGGAATGCCTTTGGGCAGCCGTTACTAATAGAAGACGGGGTATTGAAGGCATGGTATATTGAAGAGTGGGTATGAAAGGTTGCAAATTAAAAAATCAAAAATAGAAAGACAAGAGCTAAAGCCACCGAAGGCTCTTCAGCTTCAACATAAGTAATGAATACAAAAAGGCTCTTCATCTTCAATGTAATGAATGTTGCAGAACCCAAAGGGCAGAAAAATGTGAATTTAAGGCAAAAAAGAGGATTTTCGAGAATCTTGGAAGATAGGGCTACCCACGTGACAAGACCTCATCTTCCTTTTATAGGTATATAGATTTGCACATCATTATACCAAAAAAGTGTTTCACGAATTAAACATGAGTTTCTTCGGACATACATACTAAAAAAATATTAGAGCATTAATTTCGCTAGATAATTAGCTTTCACACAAAAAGTCTAATAAAACTTTTAGAACATATAAATATGTTTAAAAATATCAAACAATGAGAAAGCTATCAAATAAGTCAAATTCATATATGGTCAACATTGATTTCCCCCTGTGTACTTAAAATAACGGTTCAAGTATATTAATGTTGATGGCTCTAAAGTCGAATTTGCATGAAATATGATCAGTAGTCAATAAGTGGTTAGCTTCAGTTCTTTTCTTTCTTTTCTTGATGGAAATTTTTTGCTAATATTATATAAGGAAAATTCCAGAAACTAACTATCGGTTATTTTTACTTTTCACGATCTAATGACAAACGACCTTTCATGGCAAAAACTACCCCATTGTGGTTAGAGCGTCCCCACAAACCTAGATCTAACGGACCAGACTAGATCACAATGTAAGGACTCAAGCGCCGAAAAAACACATCAATACCAGACAGAATCTAGCATCTAAACCCGTCTAAACTAATACCAATGACGAGCCAAAGCTGACGTGGTGAGCTTCATTTCAGTAAAATGAGTTGCATGTATTCAACATTTGCAGCCCAACATATACATGACCTCCACTAGGTTACCTGGTCAATAAGAAACGTTTTTGCCCGATAAGACGGGAGGGCTCAGTCGTAATATTGCATGACAAGTCGTTCCAGATTATCCCAAATTGTTTTGTTTGTCTTAGAAGCATCAAACAAGAGTTGAGTTGAGGTCTCGTATGACTTGAAATATTCAAGAACCGGTCTTCTCACGGCAACTGTTCAATTATGGAGGAGGACCTCTCATTTCCTTTGGTTTATGGAGGACCTCATAATACATATCACACTATTCAGCAGCCCTCATCTCTTATTAAGAGACCACATAAAGTCAAACCCATCTCCTCCTTCCTTTTATGTACTAGTTACAACTTGCAAGTACAATACTCTCCTCAAGACTTCACCATAACAATGGTTATCATCATTGCTTTCTTGTTCTTCATTTCTGTTCAAACTCAGGCTGTAGATGAGTTCATCTTCCATGGATTCAACCAAACAGACCCTTCACAACCACGTCTTATAACGCTAGCCGGTGCTTCTATCATCAAGCCTAGTGGTGCTCTTAGGCTCACCAACACCACCAACAATGTCATCGGCCATGCGTTCTACTCCAAACCCTTTCAAATGATTATTGGTCAACGAAACGCTTCTTCCTTCACCACATCAATCGTCTTCCAAATCGTCTCCACCGGAGGCTTCGGCCTTGCCTTCACCTTATCTCCTTCTCCCAGCTTCCCCGGAGCCCAACCCGACCACTTCCTCGGCATCTTCAACTCAACCAACGATGGTGACTCCTCCAACCGTGTCTTCGCCGTTGAATTCGACACGGTTAACGGTTACAACGACAGCTCGGACTCTGCAGGCAATCATGTCGGGATCAACGTTAACGGCATGTCCTCCACAGCGTCGGAGCCAGCTGCTTATTACAAGAACGGAAGCAACGCAAAAGAGGAGTTTCACTTAGCAGGTGACCCAATCCAAGCTTGGATTGAATATGACGGTGTCAAGAAAATGGTGTTCGTCACCGTAGCACCGCATTATTTGGAGAAACCAAGTAAGCCCCTCATGTCCGAACCATTAGACCTCTCGGGCATAGTTCTTGATACGATGTACGTTGGGTTCTCTGCTTCAACGGGTCGGAAAGCAAGCTCCCATTATGTCTTGGGATGGAGTTTTCGGGTTAACGGATCTGCTCCGGAGCTCGACCTCTCTCTGCTTCCACCTGTACCGAGAGAAACAGAGCTCCGACCTTTCACTCTCCAAACAGAGGTTCTCATTGCAGCCTTATCAGCATTGGCTATATTGGGTATGATGTTTTTACTCCACAGATGGAGAAGAAGACCTGAAAGGCTAGAGGATTGGGAACTGGATTGTCCTCACAGGTTCAAGTACAAGGATCTTTATGACGCGACAAAGGGTTTCAAGAAGAGTGAGGTGATCGGGGTTGGAGGGTTTGGTGCCGTGTACAAGGGCGTGTTGTTGAGCACTCAAAGCCCTGTTGCGGTCAAGAGGATTGGTCGGAACTCGATTCAAGGGATGAGAGAGTTCGTGGCGGAGATCGAGAGCCTTGGACACTTGAGGCACAAGCATCTAGTCAATCTACAAGGCTGGTGCAAGCAAAAGAACGACCTGCTTCTTGTCTACGACTATGTCCCCAATGGAAGCCTCGACTCTCTCCTCTTCAGCAACAGAGCATTGCTGAATTGGGAACAGAGGCTCAACATTGTCAAGAACATAGCCTCGGGGTTGTTGTACCTGCACGAGGATTGGATGCAAGTGGTGATCCACAGGGACGTCAAGTCCAGCAACGTGCTCATCGATGACGAAATGAACGCGAGGTTGGGCGATTTCGGGCTGGCGAGGCTTTATGACCATGGAAAAGTATCGCATACAACCAATGTTGTGGGCACGATCGGGTACATTGCGCCGGAGCTGGCTCGGGCGGGGAAGGCCTCGACCAGCTCGGACGTGTTTGCGTTTGGGGTTGTGGTTCTTGAACTGGTTACCGGGAAGAGACCTGTGTTCTTGGATCAACTAACCCTGTTCGAGTGGGTTCTTGAGTGTTATCAAAAGGGTCGGGTTCTTGATGCTGTTGATGAGAAGCTGGAGTCCAAGTTCAATGCGGAGGAGATGAAGCTGGTGCTGCACTTGGGGCTGCTCTGTACTCAGTACCGCCTGGAAGCTAGGCCTAGCATGAGACAGGTGGTGAGGTATCTGAATGGAGACGATAAGCTTCCGGCTCCGGCTGTAGCGGACTTGAACAATGGGGAATCCTCTGAAATGGGCTCTGGAGCTCTTGAGTTCATGTCAACTGATACCATTACTCGATCATATGACTCATCGTTCGTTGGCGGCACCATGTCCTCCAATTCTATACATATTGGAAGATAATGTGCTGTAACAATAGTAAGTAGATTGAAATCAACCACCTCATAGCTGTTTGACAAATCCTCCTTGTCATTCACTGTAAAATTGTTGTATGGTCAAAGAAAAGGTACATGAAAGTACAGATACATAGTGCACACTCCTCTAAACCTCACTTGACCTCATTCAAAGCTTAAACAAGAAGTATCCAATTTCAATTGGCATATATTTACAAGCTATCACATTTGTACTCTTCTTCCCCTTTCTCTGTAAGGATAAAAAAAATGATGCCTCTCGTTTTCTTCCTTGAGCTCCTCTCTGGAAAATCTGAAAAGGGTTTGTTTCACTGATAAGATTTTGCCCAAAAACTTATACTTGCAACCTTACTTCTCTTGCTCCTCAGCCTGCTCTTGTGTTTTGTTATAGAGCTCTAAGGTGTCGGTATGGCTAGGATCGAGACAGAGGGCTGCTTTGCAGTCTCTGATGGAAGAGGCATAATCGCCAACAGACTCATAAAACGCTGCTCGAAGATGAAGCAGCTGTAGATCTGGCTTGAATGATATGGCTCTTGTAAGCTTTTTAATGGCCTCATCTTCTTTGTGGTCATCCATCAAAACTGTGGTAGGTCGGTAGCCACAACCATGTTAGAGTTAAGAGGCCCAAATAAAATAGACCAAAAAGGTACGACAGTGATATGAAAACTTACCTGCTGCTCTGTATCTGTATGGGTATGTCCTTAAAGGATCTAATTCTGTTGCCATACTAAGGTCATTCTTTGCAAGATCACGGTCACAATACTCTGAGCGCTTCTCATAAGCTGATGCATTGCTCCGAGCCTTCTCAATAAGCTTTGTCATTTCATCATATGCAGCTTTACGCTGATTCCTAAGATGATAAACGCGAGCCAAACCTTGATGAGCACGTGTATGCTTGATACCAAGTGCATTCATGTAGCAGTCATGAGCAAGATCCAGCTTATCACAGTCTACATACACACTTCCGAGATTATTCAGTGCCTGCAAATTACAAGAATTATCCACAATGAAACAATTTTGAAGCACACGATTCAAATTAACCATGCTTATGGTGCAAACTAAGAACCTATCTAGGCCGTTGAATCAGTACCATAAGTGCTCCTGATTTTTAGGGGGTTTTATTATAAAAATCAAATCGAATCAAAATTAATAAAATGTTATTAATGAATTATTCAATCTCAGCCTTTAATAGTGATAAATCTGACACATCCAATGGCTCACTTTGGTTCTTGGTTTCCCCCGGCAGACCTATAATATGTGTGTGTGTGTGTGTGTGTGTGTGTGTGTGTATTCCTCACCTGTCCCTTTCGAAGCCCATCTGAAGGACATGTAAGAGCTTCTTCTAGAAGATGGATGACGTGATTTGATGAATCATCATCAAGACATGAATCTGCTAAAGCATAAGCTTTAAGGAAAAAAGCTTCAAATGATCTCTGTTTCACAATGGACTCCTCAGCCTTGGCCAACGCTTCTTCACGGTGGCCAGTGTCATACAAGATCCACCCCTCGTAGACGAGCCTTTCATGCTCAGCACTAGAATGATTTCTAGCCAACCGCAGACTGCGCATTGCAGCCTTTTGACAATTCAACCTATAATAAACATTAAATAAATGGCGATGTTATTATAGATATTAGATTAGCTAGCGAGTACAGTACAGTACCAAAATTGCCATATGAAGTGGATACATGATTGATCTTCAATCATGTATGAACAAACCATAAATCTTCTAATTAATATGCAATATGCAATATGGGAGATAAACATTTGTTTCTTCTCCATACCTTTCAAGGTTTTAGTAGACTTAGAAAAGATGATGCTCATTGAAGAGTAATATCTCATGTATGTGCAGGCACTTATCTACCATTAATAATTCAATTACTAATCTTTATACCGGCATGTGATATGAGAGATATAGTGCAAGAAGATAAGCAAAATTGAGAAGAATAAACATCTCCTGGTTTCTTCAATTGTTTATCCCCACATTAAACCACCCCACAGCAAACTGATGAAGTAATGAAAAACAAAAATAAAGATTATCATTTTCACTTGAATCAGTATTGATGGGTTTGAAATAAACCTCAGTTCTCTAGAAATACCAAAAAAATATATGCACAATTACCTCAAAAGAAGGAGAGACTGGCGAAAATGCAGAAGGCTCTTCCCAGGATCATTTGCCAGCATATGATGAACAGCAGCTAGAGAGCCAATATCATCAACAGATGACCACCGATCATACAACTGCATCCAACAATCAGCTTGACTCCATTGAGTAACATGAGGACGAAGGAGCTCCACCAAATGATCACCTTGCACTCTCCCGTGAAACATCTTGTAGCTTGGCTCCAATGTCAATATTGCTCTGACATCTCTCAAAGCTCCTTCATAATCATGCAAGGCGATCAAAAACCAAGCTCGGAGTTCGAGGCAGTCAGTAGAGACTTTGAAGCCGATTATTTTACTGATTTCTGATACAGCTGCTCCAATCTTTTTGTCCTCCATGAGAGAAACGGCTCGGTACTTGTACGGGTACAGAAGAGTTGGATCCAGCTCTGTAGCTGTTCTCAAGTCCATCATCTTCTCCTTCCCATCACAGTATAAAGATCGCTCCTGATACATCCACCCAACTGGTTTATATGCAGAGATAAGAGAGTTCAATTGTTTATATGCTGAATATTTGTGACCACGCTTGAACCTGGCCCTGGCAACACCAACCAGTGAATAAACATGACCTGCCTCAGCAGCTGCCTCAAACCAATGTTGGGCATCTTTATACTCTCTTCTCTCAAGCATAACAGTACCAAGCTGATGAAATGCAATTTGTTTCTGCCAATTTGAAGTTGCACATTCCGTTGCTCGCTCCAAAAGCATCACTGTTGTGTTTGATCTCATGTCATCCTCCATAGCAATCTGGCTCAAGAAGTAATACAACACAAAAGATGTGTGACCCACCATTGCCAATCTTTCTCTAGCCTCCGTAGTACAAAAGAACTTCATCACATCAGGATTGTATATTGAATTAGGGTCTCTTAAGAACACCTGCAAGCAAGCAGCCACTAAAAGATAGGCACTCTCCTCCAGTGCATACTCAATTAGTAACAATGCATCATCAACGTTGTGAACTAGAGATGCTAAATGAGCATCACAAGCAGATTTCATCTCCTTGCAACAAAACTTGTTTGCGAATGAAAGAAGCTCCAAAACAATATACAGATCAAAAGAACCTACTTTATTAGTCCTGCTAAAAACCTCAACAGCCCTCATTCCATCCACAGAAATTCCATTATGGGTGAAATTTATCTTCTCCCAGCTTGATTCTCTGAAGCCACCATACAGCAATGCATTGAAGGGTCTTGAGAGCGAACCCATAATCTGTCTTGTACACCTAATTTCAGAGTCCCCAATCAAAAATGACATGTCTCCATATTCCTCAGAAGTCGAGCATTCCTCACCCTCCATTGAAATAGAATCATCTTTGGCTTCCCGTGCAGCAGATTGCATGCACATACACGGATCAAAAACTGATTCAGGGCTATACCCAGGTACCAGATTAGCCTTTGGACACTCCACATTCCTTCCACAACAATCCATGGAGGCCGATCCGTGGAGCTCGTCCTCTCTCCTATCAACCCGTAACCAAGCGGCGAGCACTACCTTGGTGTGCACATCCACGGCATGTTGTCTCGCAGACCTTAGGCTGCGACGAAACAATTTCGGATCCGATAGACCCTGAAACACAGCACATTGCTCTAGATATTTGTCTGATTTATCGAACTCGGGACAATCCTCAATCCCCTGACGCAAATCCGCAAGGGTTTGCACGAAATCAACGGGTCTGAGGTAGGGATCGATTTGGGGCTCGATCAGATCGGCCTCCGGGAGCCCAAAAGGAAGGAGCTTTTCAGCTACAGAAGTTGGGGATTGGTTCTGGGTAGATGGAGTTTGGCCATTTCTTTGAGATTTTGATTTGATGGAATTGACCCTCATATGATCCTGGATATGCTGAAGAAGCTTGTCTCCGACACCTCCGCCGCCATGCCCAGATGAACTAACGGCGTAAACTTGAGTTCCCTTGTAAGCATCGATGAGCTTCAAAGCACGCATTGTAGTGAAAATATTCTCATGCATCTTCTTCTTCATTTGGATCGAAGTCTCCAGCTTTCCCACCGGAATAAGAAAATTCTCATAAACAGATGAAAATGGGTATCGAAGAGATGGATTGAAATTACCTCCCGTGACCTGCAAACACCACCGTTGTTGCTCTTTTCTTCTTCAGAATCACGCAAAAATGGGAGGAGAGGCTGTGATTGCGATGATGGTGATGTTGCGGCCTTGATCTATCTCGTTTCTATGGGAAAGGAAATACTGGATTTTCTCTGATTTCTTTTCCTCGATTTCTCTCCCCCGAGAAAATGGAGATGTGCTTCAAAATTGAAATAATAATTTCTTTTCCCTGAATATTTTGTGGAAAAAATAAAAACAATTATATTTTTGGGAATAATCGAGTTGTCTGCCAACCAGATGTTCAGACAGTAGAGGATATTTTTATATTAGCCGCAAATGTCGGGATATTCTTTAATCGATAATATTTTAAAATTAATCTGATTATTTTTTATCGTCGCCGTTAAATTATGACGGACCCTATCTATTGTTGCTTACTTCATATCTTTAAAAATAAAATTCAAGTCGTTTTGTTTGGTTAAATTATTTTCTTAATAATTTTATTTATTTTTGATATGTCTTCTCATACACACACAACTATGACCGGTCGCATTCCTCAATTGGAGTCGTGTGTACCACTAACTTCTGGCAACAATATCACCGTTAACATGTTGGCGATGACAGGCACCAAGTTTGTGAGTATGAGAGCTAGCAAACGGCGACGTTCATGCCTCTTTAGTTGCAAATTAACGGTGATGAGTGATTTGATACATTCAGGACAAATTCATGAAAATTTGAAGACGCATTATGGGCATAATTGTCCTTCACAGTCGTGTTCTAAGAATTAAGACATCCACCAATTAGAGAGTTGACTATAATTTTTATTTTTTAAAAAGATTTAATGAAAAAATAATTTTCAAAATTATATTAACTATGTTAGCAATCATGGTCGAACTTTTTCACAAATTTCAGGAACAATGTCTAAATCAGTATAATAATAAATGTTTCTCATTAATTAATATTTAACTTTTATTCATATACAGGTGTAAATCATCTCCATGAGCTATTCACACTACTTCAAAAAAAAAACTCTTTTATTTATGTTTTTTAAATGAGTTCGGTAAACATTGATTCTCTTTCTTCTATGACTACTGTTTTAGCTAAGTCCATGAGCCATGGTCTAAGGAGCAATCTCTGATCGTCGTAGTGATTGATTAGGCAAATTGCTTGCTAATATTGGGTAATTTTAAAATCTTGCTTAGACAATGTTAAATCAGGTGTATTTATGTTAGTTTGTGCTTAATTTTCACCTTTGCCTTTGTGATTGATTTGCTTAGTTATAGACTAAAATTAATCTAGAATAAGGTTTAAATCTTATCTAGTAATAGTGAGGTTAACTTTTGAGTGATAATTATAGACTCATTAAGTGAATCAACACCTTTTTTACATCCAAATTAACAAAAAGGTTCCTAATTGATTGCAAGACAGTTAGGAATAATTAATCTAGAATAGGGTTTAAATCTTATCAGCATTGCAGTATGATTTTGTGGTACGAAGAACAGGTACGCAAACATCATAGAGTGACAAAGCACACATTCACATTTTGCTGCATGCAAGGTTAAGTAAAAGTACCATTCATGCTGAGACCACCATAGCTTTTGTCACACCTTCTTGGCATCTGTTCCGGCCAAATTGGTGTACCGTTTAAAAGGATACAAAGACGTTTACTAAAATGTTCGCAACCGCATTGATGTGTGGTCGTGTTGATAGGACAATCAATTGCAGAAAGGTACGTACATTTACAAGATCAGCGGGTGAAAAACTTGTCGGAGAATGGTGAAAAACCTAAGTTCGCATATATGTAAAGAGTTAAGAGTCAAACTTGAGAAGACGGATTAAAACTAAGCTCCTTGTTATACACCTGCCCACCTAGAAAAACTGGCAAGCTTTGATTAGTCATATATACATATAGTACTATTCTAATCTACTTAATATTATTATATTTGGAGAAGCCTTCCGTTTCCATCTGACCCGACCATCCATTCCCAACCACCGAAACGGGCCGTTGAATTGACCAATTTCTCAGTAGTTGGCTAGAATTTTCCGTACGTCGATCTTCATATAAATGTGTGTGTGTGAAAAATCTTTAATTAAGACCGCAACAAAAACAAAACTCATCTAGCCATGTCTACGGCGTACACCAATGTGACAGCGGCGGTGCCGGAATGGCTGAACAAAGGGGACAACGCTTGGCAGATGACGGCGTCAACGCTGGTGGGGCTCCAGAGCATGCCGGGGCTGGTTATCCTCTACGGCAGCATCGTCAAGAAGAAATGGGCCGTTAACTCGGCGTTCATGGCC
>JAYMSW010004970.1:0-10471 GCA_036897725.1 Erodium texanum | reverse complement strand
GAACTCGAGCTTAATTATATAAGCTCGTTTGAACCCGAGTCGAGCTGAGCAAAATTTTTTTAGCCGAGCCCTGACAAAATTATGCTCGATTCGACTCGTTTGCACCTCTAGCTGTCCTATTCTTGCTCTCTTGCTCATACATAATTTAGCTTTTGGGATGGCAAAATGTCTCAAACCTGGTAGAACTTTATATATTTTTCTTGATAAATTCTTATCCAACCGTGACATTTTAGGATAGATAGGTTTTTCAATAATAGTAAAGTTGTAATTATATTTAGCAAGAATTTCTTTTTCTTTTTTTAAGTAAAAATAGTTTTTTACTAATTCAAATCAGAAAAAATAAGACATCAATCAAGCGAGACGATGAACTAAGACCATACTAAAAACGGACTTCTCGAACAAACTGGTGAGAAGCTCTATTAGTTGATCCTTTAATAAATGAGAGAGTTACATTCTCTAACAAGGTGATTAAATACATACACTTACCACTAATTTGTCCCAATGGGGAATGAAAATCTACATCTCCATTAATTGTGATGACCAAGAGCTGACAATCAGACTCAATGTCTACATGACTCTCACCTCTTTTGAAACTCCGCTTGAGTGCTTCCTAAATGCCCACAGTTTTTGTCATTTGGAGAGTTAGTCTTAATATGTATAACGATAGTTATCTAATTAATGGATGACTATGATTATATTAACATATACTGTTAAATGAATCTTCGAACAACTAGTCTTACTTTATACCGATGGATAGAGCCATCCGACCTTCGTATGAAAAGCAACACCTTAAGCCAAAATAAAAAGAAGCAAATTGTGTAGCTACTAATTTCGTTAGTATCGGAAAGGAATTGGAGTTAAAATAAACGTGGGGTCCAGCAAAAGACTTGACTAGTGGTGGAGAAGTGTAGTAGTAGTCTAGTCCGGGTATCAGTAAGCAGCACGCCAAATAATAACCCATCTTTTGACCTTGACCCAACACGTAGACTTTATTCGTAGCACGTTCTAAATGTGCTAACCACTCCATTTTATGATACACAAAATTCCAAACACAGCTATAAAAGGAACCTGTCTGCTTCCATAACCAGAAATCCAAAAAACCGATCATATAATCGGTAATGGATCACTTCTTCGAGGAGGAAGTCAGCAGGGGGCTCTTCTGGTTGGCTCCGCTTCCTGACTACCAGAGTGCTTTTGTTCCCTACTCGGCCGCTGGCCCTGCACATTCGAACTGCCCTGCACATTCCGGGAACGTGAACAAGAGAATGATCGAGTTTCTGAGAAGAGGACCCTCGGGCAAGGGAGGCAGAGGCCGCTGTTTCCGCCACATGATCAACGAGAGGCTGCGGAGGGAGAGGCACAAGCAGAGCTTCACGTCCCTCCACGCAATGCTTCCCCACGGAACCAAGGTCCGTGTTTTCATTTCCCTCATGCCTCCTTAACTAATTGACCATCTCATACCGATGCTTCATATATATGCAGAATGATAAGAACTCTATAATGCAAATGGCGGCCAGGGAAATCGTAGTGATGATGAGGTCTAAAGAAGAGCTGCGGAGGCGGAACATGGAGATGGAGGCTACTTTGGGACACAAGATGACATTCAATTCTAGCAACGGGATTGATTCGCTTCTGGAGGTTCTCAATTGCCTCCGGAGTATGGGATCGGACATTTTAAGCATTCAGTCCTGCTTCTCTGATCAACAACTAGCAGCTGAACTCGTCTATCAAAATAAGGTATATATTTATGAATTTATTATTGGTCCTTCAACTATTAATTTTAAGTTATTTTTATAATACAATTTGTTTTATACAACATGAGTTTTAATTATATGTATAAATATCTCATTTACTTGATCTTTTTAATTACTTAAAGATCCAGTTTGTAATCAAGTTGCAGCTCATTTAATTAGAATATGAACTACATTCAAGGACATGTGCATTAATTGACAATTTTCTATCAACGCTATACTACATTTTAAAATAAGTCAGTAACATGTTCTGCTCGTTTATTTTAGGTCCCATATATATTTTATGAATTGATATCAACACGTTTTGTATTTTGTTAAAAGATGGCAGGTGGTGGTGACGTAGAAAACGCTGTGTGGAAAAGGCTTGATGAAGTTGAGAAGAAGATTCAAGGTGATTGCAAGGAAGGTTCGATAAGCTAGTTGGATTGGGTCCATGCATTTTGACCCTTTTCTTTGTTTACAATACATGTGACATTCCGTACAAAATATAAATAAATGGTGTGGTGACAACATTTTCTTGCCTTATTTTACTTTTAATTATTTAATTTATCACTCTTTTTTTTACCGCGTTTTTGTGTTATCATGGGAATCAAGGTGTTCATTTGCTACGTTCAAAAACAAAACAAAAAAAGGTGTTCATTTGCTCCCTTTTTTTTTTTTGCCTTCAAATAAGTATATCTTTTCATCTCTCTACCTATCACTACATAATTTTGAGCTATCATGGAAATTACAATTAACGTATTGCTAAGGTCATTTTTTTTTGAAATAAATTATCGTAATATTATATATCAACATAATGACATACATAATAACTAATGAAACGATTAGAGCAATATCCCTCATAAACCTTGATTTAGTGGAAACAAAATTCATGCAGTAAGTTTCTCACTGAGCATAGCTCGCGTACCGCTTACAACCAGATTAGACCTAAATGAGATGACCTAAAACGTAATAGATGCATATCTAAGCCAGACTAAATCTAACACAAAGTCATTTTGAGTTCCTCTCATGCATAGATTTCATAGTTAATCAACCTAAAATTCATATTTTATCAACATATATAAATTTCATATTATTTTCAAGTAAAATTCATGTTCTATTATATGTAAATTTCACATTTTAGCAATATAGATTTCATAATTCGTCAACATATATTTGATAATTTGTCGCATGTAGAGTTCCTATTCTGATAACAAAGATTTCATATTTTATCGATGTTAAATTCACATTCTCTTAACACAAATTTCACATGTAGTCAATGTACAATTTCCATGAGCCAAATATGAATGCTCAATATATGAAATATATACCAATTACATAATGAAAGACAGCTTCAGAATATGAAAAATGTTTAATACAAACATGAAATGTAACAATTCAGCAAATGAAATCTACCAAGTAAATATTGAAAACATTGATTGAATAGGACCTCATGAATCCTCTATTAAGAGAGTATCAAGAATAGATAGTGGCACATTACTTCCAATAAAACTCCGTTATTGAGTGAAAATTAGAAACTAATAATGACCATCAGATGTAAAATAAATCAATGACTATCAAAAATAAAATAAATCAACCAAAAATAAATTATTAATAAATAAAAAGGGACAGTAACGTAATTCAATAGCCCACACACTCTAACCCAAATTACTAATTATTCGCTTCTTCCGACGCACGGTTGATAGTTCTTGAGATTTTTTACTATTGTTCGAACATACTCAATTCCTCCTCATTATTGCATCATCAAATGGTGACACTGTATATGATTTTCTGTTACACAGAAATTCTTTTAGCTTATCCTAATGAAAATAATGAGAAATGCATAAAAATTATTGAATTAAATGACCTATTGCATGCCAACATTATTGGGCAATCTATAGTAGAAGGAAAATAGTTGTTGAAGGTAGCGCCGTAGCGGTTAACTCGTCACTGAGCTTCTTTTCTCCAATTTTATAACACATGTCAGGGGTTGATGGGTTCCACACAAATATCGTTGATGATTTCAACAATTACTCTTGGCGATTAATACGTTATCTATGAGCTCCAGCTATTTTAGACCTTTCAAATCACCAGAACTCGCATTATAAATAGTTGAACGATATAGATATTTTGCTTTACTATTTGGACACACTTGATCGAACATTGTAAACACTTTCAGATATAAATAAAAATATTATACATATTTCTTAATACGAAAATTCAAATTCATAAATAAAGATCTCAATATAATAATTATATTAAGAATTGGTAACATTTTATTAGATGAGATTACATCTCACTTATATCAAACAACCTCATCTACTAGCCTTAAGAAAACATAAAAGGGTACACAAAATGTATTGAAAATTCAGTAGCATTTTACAAGAAAGCTCTTTTTTCAGTCCCTCACAAAACTGCGCGCTAGCTTTGATACTTGAGAAACACTCACCTCTTCTTCTTCATCATCATCTTCGTCGGCTTCCCACATGAACTCTGCGTATGACCCTAACACCACGCTGCAATCCAAATCACAGAGCTACAATTTAAAACCCTTTTTGATTTATTCGATAATAAGAGAAACAAGGAAATGAACCGACCAGTCGTATGGAGAAACGTGAAGCGCTCGGTCGAAGTAGGCTTTAGCTCTGTCTCCGTCTCTTTGTGTTTCCCATATGAGCTTCCCGTACAGCGACAGGACCTCGCCGTCGCCGGGGCTCGCCAATATGGCTCTTCCGTAGTACTCCTCTGCTCTCACCGCATCTCTCTCCACCTGATTAATACACATTCAATTTCATCTGATTCTATTTGCCTTTTGAGAGACCAGAGATGTACCTCGTGTAGGTATTTTCCGTAGTTTCTGAGCAGAAGCGGGTCTCCGGGGTTGGTCTTCAACATTTCCCTGTAGTAATCGCCGATCTTGCTCCGATCACCGTTCCCATTGGAGCCTCCATCGCCGGACTTGTTTCCTTTCCCGAATCCAAATCCCCCTCCGTCGGGTTCGGAGAGATAGTCTTCCTCCGGTATGGTGACGGGGAAGTTGAGGGAGCCGGCGGAGGAGAGCTTGGTGGTCGGTTGGAACACGTGGCTATCCGACAAGGCTCTCCGGATGGTTGTCTTGGGCAGGGTGTTTAGTCTACGATCGAAATGGAGGGAAGTGTTGTCGCCGGAGAAGGAGTTGCGGCGGGAGTGGGAGAGGGTGGGCGAGGCCGGGACAAGGAGGGACTGGATGGATCCGGAACCGGTTCGAATCAGAGTAGAAGCTTCCATGGTTTTCGAGTGTTGAAGGGTTGATGATGGATAGATCGGAGGGGAAGCTAGTAAGAGAGATGAACATATAAAAAGTAGAAGGAACGGCGTCGGATTAGGTGAAGGGAGGAGTTGACTTGAGAGATGGAGTGTGGAAGTGGGAAACACGTGAGAGGTAGCTAAGTAGAAGGCATGGGCGGAGGAGTCGGCGGTGATATACCGCATGTGATGTGAGGCTGCTTTCCATTCGAGGACGTGTACTGTACAGTATTGCATTGCATTGCTTCAATCTAGGACTTTGCATGGGTCGGTTTGGGCATGTCCTCATTTTGTCCGTCCACCTCAATCTGTTTTAGTTTTAAACTGAATTTTATTTGTCATCTTAGTTTGGGTAATTGTTTATGGGTTAAGATGACTTCAAAACACACACATAACCTGCAGTGGAAGACATCACAATACAATCAATACTTGATAGTCATTAATGGGAAGAAGTATTCAAGAGATGGACTCAATCCGAAATCATCTCCCTTCGCTTCTCTATCGCGGTCAGCAGATCAGGAGTGGTAGGTTTGTGGTGCTTGCCTCTTATTCTGATCTGATAGTTTCGATCATCACTAGATCTTCTTCTCCTTCTTTCATGGATGTAGCCACAAGAGAGTGCTCGGTAATTAGGGAATTAGAGAAAGAAAGCCCTACTCAGTTTTCATATATTTGTTCGAGCTTTGGAGTGAGGTACACTTTATTATGACGTCATTCTTGATATTTTTTTGCCAACAATCTATTTAACGTCTCTATATTAAGAATTATTTCAGTATAACCCACATATGAATAATGATGTTAGAGCACTGTATAAAAAAAAATACAATTGATATGTTACTTGGATCTCAATTATCAAGTTAATCAATTATTTCAACATTTTCTATTTTACGATATAGTATTATATGTAATCTTGATATTAATTCTCTTATAGCAGCTACGAGCAAGATAAGAGGATAACCGAACAGCGGATAAGAAACAAGAGAGTGAACAAACTGACGGTGGATTTCGAGACAAGCTCCAAGGCCTAAACAAGGCAGTCCAAGTTATGTAGCGACAAAGCCACATAGTATTAGGATATTGTTTTCCCATGTAATGAGAAATTATAAAATTACTTTTCTACCACTTATAATAAATAGCACATCGGAAAACCCTTATTTTTCAAAAAAAGAAATTATCGTAGTGTTATATAACGTAATGATATACATAACAACTGATAGATAAAACGATCAGGGTAACAACCTTTACAAAACTTAGACTTAGTGAGAATAAAATTCCTGTAATTAGCTTCTTATTGAACATAACTTGTGTACCGTTTACAACCAGACTACACCTAAATGAGAGGACCTAAAACGCAATAGATACGCATATAAGTCGGACTAAATCTGACATTAAGCCAGACTGAGTCTGATACAAAAAACCAAACTAACGCTGACACCTTATTAACTAAAATACAAGAAAAAAAAGTAGTTAAACCATGACCAGAAAAATGACTGTCTCATGACGAATCTTCACACTCAACTAAATGATATGCAGATCCGATAAAGAAACCCTAACAAAAAAACCGAATTCAACCAAAACAAAAGAGGAAAATTAATTACATTATGAAAATGTAGTCTAAATAAAATATTGTAATTATGGAAAATTTTATAGAATTTATTGCTCCCAGGGAACAAGACATATAATAATTCACAACATAAAAATATATAATGTAAATATTGAATAAATCATAAACGGACAGGAACATAGAAGTAAACAAACCGAGTTCGGAAAAATCTACATCTGCTCCTCCTCCTGTGGGAGGTTGTTCGAAATCTACCTCTGTATCTGCGGCAGACGGTTTCTCTCCGGTTATGCTGTGTCGTTTTGAGTTTGTAGTATAGATCTATTGCTCAATCCCTAAATCGTGGCATCGATTACCACTTTCCCCGTTTTATTCCTCTTATCTCTTGTACCTGTTTGTTCTTCTTGTTGTTGCTGCTCGTAAAGTTCAGATTTTTCTTCCTCACTGTAACTACAGAGTCGCTTCTTCAACTCGCATCTCTGTTTCGAGATACCCATTTTACAAATCGTAGAAATTTCGCAGCTTTTAGGATCGGGTTCGGATAATTTGAGCTTCTGGGTGTCATTTGCGTATGCTGTTATCGATTTTCATCATCAATTAGGGTTTTTGTGTGGTGTCGGTGTGTTTGTGGGAAATGGATAACGGCCGAGACTCGGGCGGTAATGTTGTTCCGCTAATGTCCGAAGGCGGTGAGAATTGGATGCAGGGGGCGGTTTGGGCGACGGAGGACGAATACCGAGTCTGGAACGGCGGCGACGCGCCTGGGACGCCGTCGAACTCGAATTACGACCAGAGGCAGTCGCAGACAAGGTCCAGCAGCGAACCTCCGAACAAGAAATCGAGAAACTTCCAGGAGGCGAATTCATCGAACCGGTCCAAAGCAATCGGGAAAATGTTCTTCAAGACCAAGCTCTGCTGCAAGTTCCGGGCCGGCACGTGCCCGTACGTGACCAACTGCAACTTCGCTCACAGCATCGAGGAGCTTCGTCGGCCTCCACCGAATTGGCAGGAAATCGTGGCAGCGCACGATGAGGAGCGAGGGGTTTCTTCGGAGAGGGAGGAGTTCCAGATTCCGACCATTGGGTCCACTCCTGTTCCTTTGGAGACTCCAAGGTCGTATAAAGGCCGGCATTGCAAGAAGTTCTACACTGAAGAAGGTTGTCCTTACGGGGATAGCTGTACATTTGTTCATGATGAACAGTCCAAGAACAGAGAGAGTGTGGCAATAAGTCTTGGTCCTGGAGGTTATGGTGGTGGTGGTGGAGGGGGAAGTGGAGTTGTAATTGTAGCAGCTGGAGCTGCAGCTACCTTGAGCTCAAAGCCGTCTAATTGGAAGACAAGGATTTGTAACAAGTGGGAGACAACTGGGTACTGCCCCTTTGGAAGCAAGTGCCATTTTGCTCATGGCGCAGCAGGTATGATTAACTCGCATTCCTCATTTTCTTGTTTAGGAAAATATTACTATGTTAATTAGAAGTTTAGGATCATTAAATCAGGTAAAGAAAGGTGATATAACTATAAAACGGAACAAACATGGAAACATTCTAGTTGGTGCCTCAAAGGGATTTTGTTGTAGTGCTTCTCCTTAGTTTATGTTTCTATCTTAAGTATAATTTTCTTTTTTCTATTACCTTATAGAGAAAGTGTTGTTAGATTGCTAGTCTTAACCTGATGAAGGTTTGAATAATAATGTCCAGAATATAATATATTGCTTTTGAAATCTTAGTTTTTAGGAAGGAAACTTCTTTACTTATGGCTACTATATCTAATATGTAGATTGTTTGCATATAACAATTCCTTTTCTTTTTGGTGCATGAAAGGAATGATTGTGTACTTCTCCTCAATATATAATCTGTGAGAAATATTTGTTTCATCAATCACTTCATAATAGAGACTAAATTGGATAATTCTGTTCTTCTATCTATAAATCTTGGACAAAATTAGATGTTTAGTGCCCCTATTAAGCTACATTATACTATAAGTATATTGCTACCAAAGAAATGCCACTTGCCTAGGCTATTAAACCAAGAATGAAGGTTTTTTTGCAACCTAATTGTTGTTTTATTCTCTTTTCAAAAAAAAGAAGAAAAAAAATATATTCAGAGAACCAAAAAACAGTGCTCTGTATTTGAATCATAATTCTTGGCTCACCGGGAGTGATATTAAAAAGGAAAAAAAAAGTCATGAAGAGCACCTTCTTTGAGAACTCTTTCACCTCAGATCTGTGTATACACTATATGTAAGGGCTAAAAAAAATGGGGTCAAATCAAAGAGCCTTCCAAATTAGCCATATGATCCTCAACTCAAAGCGTTTATAGATAACAAGTGAGTATATTTTGGGATATCTCTGCCAAGGCAATATCATACCAATAGTTATCCCCAAAATTGATCTTATAGCTAATTTCCACTTGAGGTATTACGCTTTAGCTGCTTTAGTGCCCTTCTTGTTTTTTCAAGTCTGTGGGAAGCTTGTGTGTTAAATGAGCGAATAAGACGTGGATGTATGTCTCTCAATAAATAAAACCCAAGCCTCAAGTCAAGCAACTTTAGCTCTTGAGTGATCACGAGAAATTGATGTTCAACTTAATTCTCCAACCAATGTTGTTACCATCATAATATGATTCCCGGAATAACTGTAAATGCAGTATTATTTGAGTATTAGGCATTTTAGTTATTGCATAGGCATATGCTATGATCTAAATCTGGATTCTACATAACTTTTCAAGTGTTTTTAACACAACAGAGTTGCATAAATACGGTGGGGGGCTTGTGGATACGGACAACAGAGATTCCTCTACTGCACCTCCCGAGTTGAAGCAAGGGGGAGCGCCTGCAAAAACTCCAGCAGATACAGTTGTAGCATCAGCTCCTCATTCGGATGGCTATCACATGGGAGTTCAATCACAAAGAGCAACCCTTGTAAATCAGAGGCCAGGGCAGAGAGCATATCAGAAATGGAAAGGCCCGGACAAAATCAGCAGGATATATGGCGACTGGATTGATGATATTGAATAACATATTGGAGTCCGCGCCAACATATGTTGAAGAAAACCACTAGCTTCAACCTTTTTGTAGAGACTGTGCTTGTCGGAATATGTACCAATTTTCTTTTTTAGGCTTGGAAGGTGGAAGCATACTGTATTCCTTGTAGAATGACCCTTTTCAGCCTAAGTAGCAACTTGTGTTTGTGTACCAATGTGTTGTGCTACATTTGACCCACTTCTCTTTGCATTTGTTCTATACCTCCAAATACTTTCTCTTCTCTCTCAGTTGTGTAATCTTACTGTTGATTCACATGCAATGCTCACACTCAAAATGGCGGCGGTCTAGAACGGTGGTTATAACCATTCATATAGAAGTAATAATATCTCTAGTTTACTCACATTTAAGGGCCTACACCTACCGTAAAACAAAATGAACTGTCATATCTGCAAAACTTGAACTTCTTACTTAATTCGTATGATAATTAATTAATTCTGCATCAGGTAAATATGAGGGGGAAAAAAGAGTTGATGTGACACATGAAAATGATGGATACTGTAATCTATAAATATCAGACAAGGAAAGTTACTAGATATATGGGATTGTGATCAGCCAACAATAGGAAACAAAGATCTAATGCAAGCTAATTAAGGCCATCACTTGACAATCTCATATCCCAAACAAGCAAAGCGCACCCTATTGTTTCCTTTCCTAAATTCCCAATGCTTCACATTCACCAAACCATCCAAGATCTCACTTCCCCACATCACCATATCCCCGCTGCAAACGGCCGGAACTGATGAGCCAATCTCCGGCCATATCCTCGAAACATGTCCACCGCCAATTCCACCTACGCGCCATTGCCAGGACCCTACGGGTCCCCGCCAATCACCCTCCTTCTAGCCAATGCCAG